>PVKA01001052.1:0-106235 GCA_004027165.1 Ctenomys sociabilis | reverse complement strand
ATAGTTAGATGTATTTTCAAATGAACCAAACAAGCAAAGAGTATCAAATCCATTCGGCTGTTGGTTCAGGGACTCCAGCTCCTCTGTTCTGAATATCACACCAACTCATATCACTGAGAGCTCAGAGACTGATTTTGTTAGAACTGTGCTATTCTCTTTCCTATCTCCTTCAATATTAGGTTTTTATCCTACCATTCTAAATTCTGCTTGATTTAAAGCAGAGAAAACAGATAACTTATTTTTCCAGAAGCTATTTTATTTTTGTTAAAATAACTAAAAGATAAAGGTTCCTACACAACCAGATGCATACAATCAGACAGGTACACAAATAAGATAAAAAGCAGAAAATGGTTTGACTAATATTCCTTAACTCAACCTATATTCAAAGCATGCAGTTTCTACTACTGTTGCAAGGCCCAGCGCACATAATAGCAAATACAAAATATACCAGGCATGGTGGCTTATACCTGTAATATCAGCAGCCTGGGAATCTGAGGCAGGAGGATTATGAATTCAAAACCAGCTTGCCTACTTACTGAGATCTTTCCTCAAATAAATAAAAAACAAACAAAACAAAAATATGCTGAAAGACAGAAATGTTCTCTGACAAGCTGTGTGCAGGAATGCATAGAGAGAACTGGAGAGATATATAAGGAAGAAAAGATGTCTATGGATCTTGCTGTGGAAAATCCTAGGCCAAAGGCACTGTGTATATAAGCATAGGGATGGTAGTGGAAAAGGGCTGGTCTACTTTTGCTGCTATGTAAGATTCCCACAGGAGAATGTTAGTAAAAATGCTAGATAGGCTAAGGACCATTTTTTCACATGCTTCCATAAAGAGTTTGGAGTTTCTCTAAAAGCAAATAAAAAGTAACATAAAATTAAATGTATGTATTTTAGAAGCTATAACAAAAGTTGTTAAATAGAACTCTACACCAAAATCATGTGGCTTTTTTTTTTTTAATTCAAAAGCTTGAACCAGAACATTCTGACTCATTAGGTCTGGAATGTGGCTGGAGCACATATTACTAGGAGACTGATACACACCCATGGTTATCCACTGCCCTAAGCAATCACTACCATCATTAACAGATGTCTACCACCAATTTGTCCCAGCAAGGAAATGCAGACACAAGGGACACAGGAAAAGAAAGGCAGATACAAATATGTATTCTAATGGTCCACAAGACTTAAGCAATAAGAGCTCCATGTTTTTATAAATGTATATTTAACATATTGCATAATATCACAGCTTTCAAGTAAAACCAACTTTAGTCTAATCCCATTCAAATGTAAATAATTATTCAATAATGTATTAGGGTCCCAGCTCAGAAAAGCATGCCAAAGGAAGTTCTGGTTTAAATATGATCAACACCATGCATTCTTCTCACAAGGAAACAGCCATTCGTCAAGGTCAACGTCACAGTACACTCTTTGATGCTCCCTTACATCTCCTGAATTATGATGCTCCTCCTATGGCATCTCCCTTACCCACTGCCACTGTCTGAAACAGTCCACTTTTAGTCATTCTCTCCAACATTCAACCCATCTTCCCTCACCACAGCCAACATTCCAAAATATAGCTATGACCTATGATTGTTCTTGAAAAAGTTTTGTTCCATGTTACAAAAAATACTTGCTCACTTTTTAAAATCTGTAAGTCACAGATCATAATGTGTACCCCCTGAGTAGGGATGACAAGAGATGCCATACTATCTCTTATTATTTCCTCCCAATCTTTAAATTATTATCTAAAGAGAATACAATATAGTAAAAAAAGAAAAAAAATTGAAATGTTACAGAACTTCACCAGATCAATAGGAATTTGACAATGGTTTCTGTATTGCAAATTGGTATCTTCAAAATAGTTTTCAGGAGCCTGGGAAATGGCTCAGTAGAATAAGGGCTTCCCTGACAAGAGCAAGGGCCTGGTTCCCTAAAAAGAAAAAAAAAAGGAAGTTGGTCAATGAGCCAGCCAAATAGCTCAGCAGATTAAAGCGCATGCAAGCAGGCGAAGGGGCCAGGGGTTCAATCCCTGGGCCTGCTATGCCAGCCCCGCCCCCAGGGCATGCTATCTAGTAGTGAGACCCTGAACACCCTATAGACCCTTCCCTAAAATACAAAAAAAGAAAAAAAGTTGTTCACATTACCAGACATAAGCATGTAAAATTGGTTTTAAAAAAGTTATAAAAAATTAAAAAGGACAAGAAAAAAATTTAAGTACCAGCTACTTCCCTCTGAAGAACAGCAGAAATCAGCAGTATAATTATCCAAGCCAGCCGGGTGTGGTGGTGCAGGCCTGTAATCCCAGCACTTGGGAGGCTGAGGCAGGAGGATTGTTGTGAGTTCAAGACCAGCCTGAGCTGCAAAGTGAGCTTAAGGCCAGCCTGAACTGCATAGTGAGACCCTGTCTCAAAAAGACAAAAAAAAAAAAAAAAAAAAAAAAAAAATCCAAGCCATTCTGCATACACACATAAATATATCCTCCCCACTTATCCTGTCCTCTTCATCCCAGTTTTTCCTTCCCTTTGAACAGGTTCTTTCCCTTTCAGAGTATCTATCGTATCTTTCAGATTTTATTTACTCTTTCAGCTTCCTACACTAAAGAGACAATATAACGTTTGCAAGTACAGGTCTGATTTATTTATCAGAATGGTCTCTAGTTGCATCCATTAACCAATTTTATCCAACTATATTTTATAGAATTTGACTGAACCATTTTCATGCATATCTTCTCATATCAATAAAACCTCTATAAAATACCATTTTAACAGGTACATACAGTTCTATCAAAACCTCTTAAATACTCCTTTATTTCCAGTCTGGGAAAGATTCCATATACTGTGAAAACATCTTTTCCTATATATTTTTGTTTAACTTTATAAATTATTTTCTTATACCATAACACCAGGAATAAAACTACCACTTCAAAGATTATAGACATGTAAAGATATTGCCAGGCTGCTAAATAAAACTCTATACAAATTACATTCTGCTCAGGAAGAGTATGTACTGGAAGCAGATGTGTTCTTGTACACACTAACAAAAGAATTTCTTCTGATGATTCATAATTTTATTAATACTTAGCATCCCTTTCATGAAAATACGAAAAGCACTATAAATAATTACATTTGAAACTTATAATCTAAAGTAAAGCTGGATAAAAAATCCTGAAGATAATATTCTAACAATTTACATTTTAATAACACAGCTCTTGATAGCAAAATCACTGGTAAATTTTAAAACTTCCATTTTTGCCTACTTCAGTATCCTGAACGGTATTAATTTATGTTACTGTGAAATATAATTTGCTCTTAATCCCCATTTTCCTCACATATAACTCCTAAAATTCTTGGAATTTCTACAGTGATACACATACATTTCTTAACAGGTTAACTAATGGCTGGCAGACTCCAGAAAGCTTAAAGAGAAGGGCTGGTCAGTAAAACAGGGCAAGGCAGGATTAGCCCCACCTTCTGACCTGGACAGGGGAGAAGGGAGTGAAGGTTAGATTGGTCACCAGTGGTCAATGAGTACATGCCTACATAATGAAGCCTCCATAAAAAGCCCCAAAGGGAAAAGTTTAGAGAGCTTCCTGATGGCTGAACACTGGAGGAACTGAGGCACAAGACCTCTTAAGAAGGCCTGGAGCACCAAACCCCTTCCCTCATACCTCACCTTATGAATCACTTCAGTCTATATCCTCTATAGTGTTCCTCACAGTAACAAACTAGCAAATATAGTACATATTGCCCTGAGATCTGTAAGTCACTTTAGAAAATTAATTAACCTAAGGATTGAACTGTGGGAATTCAGATTTATACTTGATATGTCAGAAGCACAGATAAAACAAGAACTCTGGCGTGCACCCTGAAGAGAAAGAAGCAGTCTGAGGCCTCAACCAGTGGACCTAACATTGTCTCTAGGTAAACAATATCAGAACCATACTGGATCAGAGAACACCTGAATGATGCCACCTGCTGCAGCAAGTGCTTGCTAGAAATAAGAGGGCACCCAAACGTGATGTGAAATGCACCCTGGGAGAGCACAGGAGAACTGGGTTTGGTTTGTCTCCTTCCATGTCTACATAACTTGTCAAACACTATTGTTTCACAGCACCCCTTAAAAAGTTTTTACTACTGATTATATATTTTAAATGTACATTATTCTTGTATTAATACAGAAATTCAGGTGATTTAAAAGCATGCTTCAGAAAGGCTTGCACTTACAGCAAATATGACCAATCTGGCCACTTATTTGTCACATAGGTCTGTGCTTTTTTTTTTCTATAAACAAAGTGACATAATTCCTGAATTAAGGGAATATCTTTTAAAACAAGGGCATTTATAATTTTACTAGAGGGAAAGGTCAGCCAAGCTCTGGTATTTATTAAAAAACCAAGCATTAGCTATTTGTGTCCACATTTATTCACATATACTTTTCAAGAAAAAAAATTATTCTTAAAAAGGAACAAATGGCCAAACCCATTGCTGAGACAATCCAAACAAAGCCAAGTATAAGAAGCAGCTATGACTACACAGATACCTCCAGAGCCCCTGCCTCAGTCCAGAAAACCATGAGACCACAAGACCTCACAATATGACCCCATTATCCACATGGGGCTTATAAGAACAATCTCAGAAAGATGTAGGTATCTCTTTATACAACAGGTATCTCTGAAAGCAACACTACTCTTTCCGATTATTTTAATGACAAGGTCCCAAAGAAGTTACTAGTACATTAACCAGAAACAGGATCTTTTCGCACAATCTTGTTAATAACTCTGGCAGCAAATGGGACTGAAGGCTGTTCTTCAGTTTGTCCCTGATGGATGTTTCTGCCTAATCTCAAAAAAATGACTCCAACCTCAGCTCAGCCTATCTGTAAAGTTAACAATTCCATGTCTGCTTCAGACCTTTTACTTATTTTTAATTTTTTAAAAAAGAGCAAAATACATTTATTGAGGAAAGAGAGCTTCTGTTCAAAAAGGGGACAGAACGGAACCCAACTGGGTTGCCACAGAACCTGCCTTTTCTAGGGATTTTTTACAGAGCAAAACCACAAGGAGAAGCGGGTCTAGGGTGAGAAACGGGAATTTTCTAGGTGGTCATGAGGTGGGACAAAACTATGGTCAACCAATAAGATTATAAGCATAATTGTTCAGATAAAGTTCCTATCTTTTTATTTAAAATAAAACTTTATTAAACTAAAAATTTTCATACCATAGAATTTACAAACCTAAAATATCAAATTCAGTACATTTTAGCACACTGACAGTTGTACAACACTATATAAACACAGTAAAATTTAGGTCATTTTTGTTTCCCAAGTCAAAATGCTCTACCTGCTAATTGTCACAATGAATTACTCCATCTTCGTAATTTTCCAAATCTTTTAAAAGAAGGACTAACATGGCATAAAAGACCCTAATCCTTTTCTCCCTTATACAGTCAACAGCTATCTAGAAGTTAAATTCATCTTTCCTGTGCATGTTTTTATAATTTTACCATATAGCTTGTACCACTAAAGGCTACACTATATCGAACTATGTCACTTCACTTTTTTTTTCCAGTCAATTTGTCTTTTAGGATTTACTCACATGGAGAGAGGCAATTCCACAGCTCATTTCAACTACCATCTAGTACTACTCCTGTATACTGAGATCTTTTCTCAACAAATGTTCTGGCTATATCACTTTCCATTACTACAAACATACCACATTTTTCACACCCTTCTCTCTCCTTATGTACTTGTTTAATGCAAGTTTCTCAAAGGCAGTCTTTAGTGAGCTATACTCACTAACATATAAAGAAAGTGTTTCTGTAAAACTCAAGAAAAGTATTTCTATTTTAAAAAATGGAATAAAGTAAAAAATACCCAGGTGTGCTTCATGTAGTAAGAATATTATAATCCTGAAACACATTTAGTTGTACACAGATGTGTGCATACCCCGAATCACAAAATAACATATGGAAGATTCTGCTCAAGGATGTATATCTAGACATCAAAACCCTACAGAACAGGTAATGTACATCTTCAACTCTACAAATTTAGGCATGTATCTTCCACCTCAAATGTCTCAGTGAACTGTGGAGCAGAGATCTAGTTTTAGTCTGCACCATATGCCCAACTAGTTCTCCCAGCAAGTATTCCTTTCAGATTAGACACATTAAATTTATAATTTTTAAAGCAACATTAAATCCATACACATATTCAAAGGTGATTTCACACCCTTCAATAATACTTTGCAATTTTCTCCATAAATGTCACACACAGCCCTTGTCAGACTTATTTCAAGCTCAGAGTCATTCTTACTCAATTTTTTTTTCTAACTAACTAGTGAATGTACTCCTCACTATTATTTGGATAAGGGTGGCTCAAGTTTCAATTAAGACATCGCCTTCCATTTTGGAACATTTATAATTTCAAATCAAACTCTGAACTTCTAGTTAAAATACATTCTGTAACTTTTATTTCATGGATTTATGACACTACGCTAGTACTCAAAGGGAATCAAACATTCTCCCTGCCCCCAAAAAGTTAGAAATGTTTGCTTACTAAATTAAAGAAGCTTTTTGTGAGAAAAAGGCTTGATCTCAAAATATGAGTATAAATATAAAAAGGTTGTTAAAACATCAACCAACTAATTTCCTTTCCCTCCTATAGTTGCATGAATCACGTTAATAAAAAGTTAAATCTACCTAGCAATTATCATGGTCCAAAAACTATAAATAAAATCTGGCTTGCTTTTCAGTCCTTAAAGCCTGTGTCTAGATATTAAAGATTCATTTTATTTAAGATCAGTAGTAACCCTGTCTCTACTTGAACTGGAGAACACCTATGGTCACAAACCTTGAAGCAAGCTGCTAGGCAGCAGCCAAGATCTGTTTCATCCTTATACCTTTCTATTTTAGATGCACTCAGGAAACTACGAGTTGCTCCTCCATGTGTCTGTTGTAAATGAAAGGCACAGGGCTCCTGAGCATCAGCCAGGCTCCCAAGCAGAGAGGACAGCCACCATATTCAGTCAGAACAACCTGAACCCTTCCCAAGTGAAGACCTACCCAGCTGTGTTTTACATTTTAATCAGAGACAGAACTCTTAAAAATGTAATAGGCTGTCTCTAGAGTACAAGCACTTTTAAAGACTAGAAAAACAGGGAATAAGTCAATAAAAATATTGACCAAAAATATCTTGTACTAATTTCTTATGAAATCTGTTAGAAACATACATTTTTAAAAGGGAAGATTGAGATTCTAGACCTGGCTTTCACATAAGGCAGCTACTAATGACATATGGCTATACAAGTTTAAATTAATTAATTAAACTTTAAAATTCAGCACATCAATTTAAGCACCATTTCAAAGGTTCAACACACAGGGAACAGTTTTCATATTAAAACAAGACTTTGTTGATCTGGGGAAACAAAGTTGTATCAAGTACAAACTTCTGTTGAGTCTCAATATCTAAGAAGCTGCAAATCATGTTAAAAAACTCATCAAAATATTTTAATTGTAGCCACATGTAGTAGCACACATCTGTAATCCCAGCTACTGGGCAGTCTGAGGCAAGAAGGGTCACTTGAGCCTAGAAGTTTGAGATCAGCCCGTATAACGCAGGAAGAACCTGCCTCTGAATAAATAAATCTATTTTTCAATAAAATAAATATAAAATCATATTTGTGAGACATTTAGGGAAGTATCACATTTAGATATTTTTCAATAAGTAAAATAGGAGAAAAATGTTTTGTGTAAATTTTGAAAAAGTACTGCATGTGTGTTTAAGAAATAAAATTCTGTTTTAAAGATATCCAAGGCTGGGGAGACAGCTTGGCAGTCTACATACCTGCATGGCAGGCTCACGATCCCGAGTTCAATCCCCAGTACTGCATGCCATGCTGGCCCCAAAACTGGACATGTGGCACATGGCTGTGATCCCAGCGCTAGGGAGGCTGAGACAGGAGGATCACTATGAACCTAAAGTGCATAGCGAGACCCTGCATCAACAACAAAATTAAGTAAAATGATATCTAAACTTTTAGTTCCAAAGACTAACACTTTTAAGAAGGGAGCTTCTTTTTCCCCCACCTTAAATCCCAAAAGTATACTGGTTATAAAGGATAAGTAGTGATTTATTTCACTTGCTTAGCAGCAGATCATTTCTCATCTCATAACACCCCTGTGTTAGCATACTCAACACATTTTAGCAGAGGGAACTGGGACTAGCCACCACTGTCTGCTCCTTTTTCTCCTAAAATCAAAGATATTTAATTCCCAACATGAATTATTGAAAGCAAATAACTTTTGTCAGTTAGTAGTAAAAAAAAATGCCACAATTTAAAAATGAATGAAGGATCTGAATAGATAAGTCTCTGTAGAAGATACACAAAGGCCAATAAGCACATAAGGCACTCTTAGGCTTCAAAGAAATGCAAATCAAAACTATACTGAGAAATCACTGTACACCCAGTGTGACAACTACAATAAAAAGACAACAAGTGTTGAGTGAGAGAAGAGAAACACCTTACACCAAATGCGGGAATGTAAGTAGCAGTTCCACCAGGAGGGTCAAGTGTGATGATGTGACCCAGCAATCCTACATCTCCACCCAGTAGAAATAAAAACATAGGACCATCTAAAATTTGTACGTGGTCAGAAAGCAGAAACCACCACCAAGTCTATCAGTTGATGAATGGATAAAACAAAAATGTGATACATCCAAAATGTTAGCGTTTTGAAACATTTTCACAGAGGGAACTAGCACTAGGTTGTCTGCTCCTTTTTCTCCTAAACTCAAAGACATTTTATACATCCAAAGTATACAATTACTCTGCAATAAAACTTAACTAGTAAGTTATGTTAACAACATATCCTCATACTATTTTTATTTCTAGCCTACAGACTTAAAAAGATTGTAATAAAAAAACATAAATGATGGACAACACCAACATTATAAACAGATATAGGAAAAGTGATACAAAGAAAGAATAAAGGCTCACTAATAAGGGGAAAATTACTACTTGAAATATAAAATTTGGGGGCTGGGGAGATGGTGAAATAAGCGCTTCCCTGGCAAGTACAAGGGACTGAGTTCGATCCCTGGTTCCGGGGGGGAAAAAAAGTGTAAAATATAAAATTTGTCTCAGAATTTAGATTGCCTGAGTAACATTTAGCAAGAAACATTTAGGAAAAAACATTTAGGGCCTGCAAGATAGCTCAGCACTCTAAAGCCCCTGCTTAGGCAAACTTAGGCAGGCAATGGGAACCATGGTTCAATCCCCATCACCACATGCTGCACCAGCCCTGCCCTGCCCTCAGGGTGGGCTGAGCTGTCAAAAAGAAAAAAAAAAATTTTTAAATTGCCACTTAAAACAGTAAGTCAATGGAGTACTGCTCTCTCACAAAGGATATACTGGAATCACTTGTAAGAAAATGGATACTCCGGAGACCACATGTTAAGTGAAATACTCAGAGAAGCTTAAATATGGCAAGGTGCCTCTTATATGAGAAACCTAAAGTGGGCTGGGGAGATGGTTCAACGGAATAAGTGCTTCCCTGCACAAAGGCCTGAGTTCAAGCCCAGAGTTTCAAAAAAAAAAAAAGAGAAACCTAAAGTATAAATAAAGAACAAAATAAATGATAATAGGGAGGAAGGAGATAGCACACCAATTATGAAATTATCACCCATCAGAAATGTTTTAAAACAAATCTCTAAAATTGCTGTCTGGCTCTTCCTGTAAGTAGCCTGAGGTGACCTGTGAAAATGGTTTGCTACTCTCTTGACCCAAAAATCCCACAAATTCATATACATCAAGAGGCTCAAATCTTTGCGTTTACTTTAAGAACACCTATAAAACTGCCCAGGCCATCAAGTATGGGTATGTATATCTGAAAAGCCACCAAATAGTTGAAGGATGTCACTTTAAAGAAGCAGTTGTTATAATGGTGGAAATAAGTATGCCCAGGCCAAGTAGTGAGCCTAAATACAGGGTTGGTGGCCAAAAGTAGTGCTGAATTTTTGCTGCACATCTTTGAAATACAGCGTAATGCTGAACTTTAGGGTTTAGGTGTAGATTCTCTTGTTATTGAACATGTCCAGATGAACAAAGGACCCAAGATGTGCTGCCATACTTACAGAGCTCATGGCCAGATTAACATGTCCTTGAGTTCCTCCTGCCATACTGAGATGATTCTTACTGAAAAGGAACACAATGGTTGCTAAACCACAGGAGGATGCTGCTCAGAAGAGAAAGATACCCCAGAAGAGAGAAAAGTTTATGGTTATGGTACAGGACAAGATTAAGCATAAAGTAATGCAAATGAAAGTAAATAAAATAAAATAGAAATTTCTTTAGATGGAATTTCTAAGTTTATTAGATGTATCGTGATGGGCCCAAAATGAACATACATAGAAAGATGACATTAAGACATCTCTTCTTTAAAATTTGTAGTTAAAATTACAGATGCAATGTCCTTTTAATGTAGAAAGCTTATAAAGCAGCTGTATTAACTACTGATCACAAACATAGCGAAGTTTTTTCACTGTAGGACTGAACCTGAAATAGTAATAGCACAAACACCAGCAACTGTTTAAAAATCTGGACCAAAACAGCAGGAGAACTCAACTGCAAGTTCAGCTCAATAGACAGACATGGAAACAAAACCACCCAAAATTTGGTAGGACACTGCTGTTTTAAAGGGACACACTTTCTGTGCTAATTTTAGAAATAACCTAGCCATACCATGTTTATTAAATCAAATATACAGCCTTAACCCTTTATCTCTCCTTCCCTCTCATCTGACTGCCCCCACACAGATGGAGAAGGAATATGTGATTAAATCTGGAGTGAGACAATACAGCATAGGATGGGAATCCATCCTGCTTAAATTGAACTAGTATACAATACTGAGGCTAAAAGCTGAGAAATCTCAAACACATTATACAGAGCAAAAAGGTTTGAAAATATTTTCAAGAAAGAATATTTACTGATACTGCCTTCAACTACAGGCAAGCAGGAAGCTGAGGAGCTGAGATAGGTTCTGTACAGCAGCTTTTATTTAAAAATGAAGATGACTTAGTGATGTAGGAATATGGGTCTGACCTGGATCTGACGTGCAAGTAGAATCTTGTCAGCAGTGGGGAAGATGTTCCTTAAAGGGAAAATCAGGCACTCATATGCCCTAAGCAATGAGCAGGCCTGTCAGCTGGACACTGCCACTTGAGCAAACCAAGAGTGCAGTATCAGAGGATGGAAGGAGCCCAAATTGTAGACTTGGTAAGAGAGAAAGGTACACATGAGAATATAAAGAACTCTGATGGAAAGGGACAAACTGGAAAGGGACACTGGACTACTTCAGGTGGAGGGAGTAAACACTAGAGTGAAGATCTGGGAAACAACTGTAACTGTCCACTTGGGCAGCGCATAGCCTACAAAAAAATATAAGCTCAGCTGCAAAGATGGTGGAGACCATCACTGCTAGGCTCCAAAAGACAGAATGACAAGTAGAGCTACAGTTGTGTGCTTTAAAAATGTTACTCTGTACATTTCAGCAAGCTGAATGGAAGAACAGATGATTTATCCAGGGCCAGCCAGATACCTCAGCAGACTAAAGCTCCTCCTTAGACAGATGTAGGGGCCAGGGTTTGATCTCTGGTGTGCAGTGCCAGGGGCGCACTGCATCAGCAATTGAGACTGAGTGGTGGCACATGGCTGCAAACCCAGCACGTGGGAGACTGAAAACAGGAGGACCATTTTGAGTCTGATCTGTGTAGTAAAACCCTGTAATAATTAAAAAAAAAAAAAATGTCCAGAGGGTGATTTCTTGACCTATAAAATATACCAATGAGAAAACCTAAATTTTACCTTTTATATTTTGTTGCTAAGAAACTGTATGCATGGGCCATGGATACAGCAGTCTCTCACTATTATGTGGTTTGACTTTCTCAGACTCACTGGTTCACGGGTTTTCAAAAAATATTAATCCAATTTATCGTGGATTTTTCACTATATCAGGATTTTGCAGTACAGTATACATACGTTGTTAAAATTTTGTAGGTTTACAAGTTAGAAAATGGTTAGGAACATTACGAGTGTTTTTAAAAGTGTGGGAAGGGCTTATAAAGTTTTAAAATATATAAATACTAAAATAAATATAATGTCAATTCTTTGCTGATTTTCACTTATTGCAGGGGTGTCTGGAATGTAACCTTCATGATAAGGGAGGAACCACTGTACAACTCAGCAGCATAAGTACCTGCCTGGCAAGCACAAGGTCCTGAGTTCAATTCTTGGTACCATCCAAAAAAAAAGCCATATACATAAAGTGACTGAAATGGACATCCATATGCTGCTGAGGAATGGAGGAATGTAAACTGCTAGAATAACTGCAAAAAAAAAAATATATATATATACACACACACACACACACACACACACACACTTAACTTTATACTGCAAATATCCAAGCATTTTTCAATTTTAAAAGTATACCACGTGTGGTGGCAGATGCCAATAATTCCAGCTAATCAAGAGGGTGAGATAAGATGGCTTAAGCCCAGGAGTTCATGGCCAGTCTAGTAATTTTATGAGATCTCATACCAACACACACATAAATGTACAACACTTGTTAAGCCTGTATTTCCTAGCATTTGGGAGGCTGAGGAAGAAGGATCACTGCAGGTTCAAGGCTGACCTGAGGTACAATAGCAAGTAATGAACTACAATAGTGAACCATCTTTAAAAAAATAAAAATAAAAAAAAAAAATCACTGTTCATGCAGGAAGCATGACACAACCCCACGCAAGCAATATTCTTAAATTCATTAGAAAATAAATTTTAGGTCCAGCCAGATAGCTCAGCGAATTAAAGTGCCTGCTTAGGGTACTTAGCAGGGGCCAGGGGTTCAATCCATGTCATGCTAGGCCCGCCCCCAGGCGCAATGAAATGGCAACTGAAATTGGGTGTGGTGGCACAAACGCGCCTGTAATTCCAGCACTTGAGAGAATTGAAAACAGAAGGATCATATTACTAGTTCGAGCTGCATAGTGAGACCCTGCACAAATTAAAAAAAAAAAAAATTTAAGGTTCAGAATGTGGATCAGTGGTAGTGTTTACCTACCATGCATGAGGATTTAGGTATTATTCCCAGAACATCAAAAACCTAATTTTTTATTAAAATAACACTTGCAAAGTTTATAATATATTAAAAATCAATTAAAAATGGCATTTGGAACGATCATTATTCACTTATAATACAAATATCTAAAGAGGTTACAGAAGGAAGTAAAAATAGAAGTAACAAAAATGTTAGTGAGTGAAATAACCAATCATAAAATCAGATCTTATTCAAATATCCTGTTTTTTAAAAGACACATGGGGCAGAGATCAATGAACTGTCTTTTACTAAAATTAAGCATCTGACGACAGAGCTTAATAAAACTGAATATAAAGATTTTCTTTGACAAGAAAAAAGTGACTCTAATAACAGACAAAATTGTTGAGAGGAATACATAATGGGGAAAAGGGTTGGCGCTTATAAGGCAAGAGCCAATCTTCAAACAAGAACCTGCTTAGAAGAGAATAAGGAGGTCACTGAAAAAGAAATGAAGCTCCTCAGCTACCTTCACAAAATGAGGCACTGCCTGCAGTTTGTAAAAATAAAATACGAATTTTTGGAAAATATACTAGAATAATACTTGATTCATTCTTTGTTCACTTTATAAACTGGCTTACAGACACAACAATAAATTATTTAATCATAGTAACTTACAACTGTCATGTCAAAATAAGACCCAATTCAGTACTTATACAAAAGGTAGCATGTATGTATGTATGTATGTATGTATGTATGTATGTATGTATGTATTTATTTTGGCAGTAGTGCTGGGGATTGAACTTAGAGCCTCGAATGTTCTAAGCATGTGTCCTACCACTGAACAATACCCTCAGCCTTATTTTTCTTATAAGAGACATGACTTTATGACTATGGAAGAAACAATCTTTCTAAAATTCTCTGACATGATTTTAAATATATATACATAAATTAAAAATAAAATATAAGAAAATATTTTGCTACTTCATCTGTATTCCTAAGACTCTGTAAAACTTGAGGGGCAGTTGCCCAATGTTTATAATTTCCAAAAGATCACGCTATCCTCTCTGCCTACAAGGACATATCACTTTTTATTCAGTCTTTTGAGGTTCACATGCCCTTTGGAACTTTATTGTTACCATTTTGCATATTACACATTGATAACCTTGCCCCTCCCTTTACTTCCCAGTCTCAGGTTAACAACATTACTTTTTCTTTCCTACTTCCTATAATATCTGGTGAGTACTTACCATTGTTAGCATCACTGCTATGATGTTTTCTACTTACTTATTTCTTCCACTAATGTGTTAAAAACTATTTAATGACCATCTTTTTAGAAAATGTATAGCTATTGCAGGGACTGGAGTTCAATACTTGGCGTGCTATGCCAGCCCAACCCCTGGAGTATACTGAGACAGCATTTGAGACTGAGCACGGTGGCCAGTGCTTGGGGGACTGAAAACAGGAGGATCACTACAAGTCCAATCTGAGACCCTGTAGACCCTGCACTAAATACATTTTTAAAAAAGAAGAAAATGTACAGCTAAGTAGACAGAATTGCTTATTTACCATATAGTTTTACCATCTCAGACAAGTTAGTGTTTCGTAATTTTCAAAAACTGAGCATAATAATTAGTTTGGATTTTAAGGATTAAATAAACTGGGATTTTTTATCAATTTTTTTTCTGTACTCAGGGCAAGATCTGCAGGGTCTACAGGGCCTATAGGGTCTCACTACATAGATTGGACTTATAGTGCTTCTCCTGTTTTCAGCCTCCCAAGTGCTGAAATTACAGGCATGCTCCACTATGCCCAGTCTCAAGCGCAGGCTCAGCATGCCCTGGGGAATTAACTTAAGGAATGAATAAAGTGGTACTTCTCAATAAATACTCTTACTAAATTTGTCTTCATAGTATTTAGTACTTCATAGGGACCCAAAAAATATTTCTTAAATATAACAGGGAAACTTTAGGAATACCTTGAAAAAGAATAGTAATCCATAGCTGAAATATTAGTGTTATATTACTAATTAATATATTTGCATTGCTTGAAAGTGTTTAATTCCATCCCACTTCAAAATAACATCCAGTGTCACCTTCCAGGGATAGAAACTACCTCTTTAAAACATTTGAGAATTTTTATGTAAAAGAAGCATTGCCTGGCAAGTGCAAGGGCCTGAGTTCAATCCGTGGTTCTGCCAAAAAAAAAAAAAAAATTATATATATATATATATAAAATCTACATTTTAACTTTACTAAAATTACAAAAAAAAAAAGGTGAATATCATATACTTAGTTGTAACTGGTATAGCAAAAATGATTTTCGGGTTTTGGTTTAGTTTGGTTTTTGTGGTATTAGAGGTCAAAACAATCTCTAGCCCATTTTAGTTTTCCCTTCCAACAGTCTTGCCCAGGAAGGACTTGAACTCTAATCTTCCTGAACCAGTCTCAATCACTCTTGGGATAATAGGCACATACACCCACCCTGCCTGGCTCCAAAAGTGTTCCAAATGTGAATCTACTTAAAATGCAGTAGAAGCTAAGCCAGGTGTGGTGGAATGACCTGCAGTCCCGGGTATTTGTGAAGTTAAGGTGGGAAAATCACTGGAGCTCAGGAATCCAGGTCTGCCAACGTAATGAATGCAATGTTTTCAGAGCTTCATCTTGGGCATCTCTGTTACCAAGGTATTCACTAGGAATGCCACTTTTTCAGTCTAAGGTCAGCTTGTCACCTTTACTTCTCAGTAAGATGACACAATGTGTCATCTTTACTTCTCAGCTGTTCACTGTTCATCTTTACTTCTCACTAAAGAGAGAATGTGTGGTTTTAAATATAAATGACACTGCTATCCCAAGTCAGAGATAGCTATTCCAGCACACAGGTTTTTTCCATTTGATTTGTATATATGAGCATCTCCCTCTCCCTCCTCCACATCATAATCACTTATTGTTTTGTTTTCTATGTGATGGGGTTATATCCCAGGCAGAATGCTGAGGATAGAACCCAGAGCCTCTCATATTCTAGGCAAGCACTGTACCACTGAGTTACAGCTTCAAGAGATATTTGTACTTGTCATTGTAAAAAATGATTATAAAATTCAATGCTAAATGCCTTTAAACTGTTCTTACTAGTGAATTCTTTTTTTTTTTTTTTTTTTTTTGGCAGAACCGGGGATTGAACTCAGACCCTTGCACTTGCCAGGGAAGTGTACTAGTGAATTCTAAATATACCTAAACCCAGCAAAGATTGAAATCACTTCAATCTGTAACATGTCATTATAAAGAACTGTTATGCAAAATAGTCTTTGAGATAGTTTCCTGATAGTTAAGTGCTTTTCTCTGGGGGGTACAATTTCTTGTAGAATCATGTGCTCTCTAGCTAGAAGGAAACGAGGTTAAACCAGTGCACTCAACACAGCAACAATAGAGACAAGGAATAAATTTTAACAGCTGGGTGTAAAATACCAAATTTGAGTAATTTAAGAAAAACTTCAAGATTTTGATTAAGAAACTATAAATAAATGAAAATAACCAAATGAGCCACCTTCACAACTGTCCAGCTAAACCTTTCAGCAGCTTGTGAACAGTGGTTCATATAGTGCTGCCAGATACAGAATATGACATAAAGTCTCCAACCAGAGACACTGGTCTGAGAATTCACTTTAAATTACAGTAGGTGAAGACACATTGTGTCTCTGAAGACACATCTGTGTCAAAATGGGCACTGGTTCTGGAGCACCGCCAGAACACCAGACATGACCAGCTTGCTGAGAGACTAACAAGTTATCTCAGCAGCACCAAATGGAAACAAGTTTCAAACACAAACCCAGCCTTTGACTGGACATGGCGTAAAAAGTGTGACTCCATGAAATACCATTCTGTAGGCTGTCAGATAATTTAATATTAAAATTTAAAGGAAAAAATTAGATTCAAGCTAGCCTGAACTGCACAGTGAAATTTTATCTCAAACAAGGTAAAACATTAGAATAGCAAAATCTGACATGTGTGTAACAGTCTGCATGCAAATCCACTAATAAAAGATCCATTAAATTACACAATCTACTCAGCACATTCTGAAAAGCAGTTTTACCCTTACTTGGCTCAATTAAACATTCCAATCCCTAGAAGATGTACACAAATACTCTTGTTCATCAAATCTTTCTCGCTAAAACAATTCAAAACTCAAAGCAGCAAACAGTCTCAACTGATTATTCCTCTCAGACTCAGTTTTCATTTTTGAAAGGAACTCTACTACTTGAACCTTACATTCAACTTATAAACTAGAAAACTGAAAATAAAGATTCAGAAGGGGCCACTGGGCTTTTGTTCCAACTGTTTAAGTACTTTAGAACTTGAATACTTTGACTCACATAACCCAAGAGTCATCACCACAAAGACTGGGTGGGCTGAGGGTCTACAAACACCTGGTACTCTCTTAAGCTACAAGTCACGCCTTCAGCATATAAGAAGCACTTTTGAGAGCAATTAACTCAAGATAGTTCTTTCCTCTTTTTTTTTTCTACTTGGTTTTCAGTTCACTGTAAATTTTTAAATTTTGGATGACTGATTTAGAAGAAAGCATTTAAATGTTATAAGCAGGCAATAACAGCAGCAATACATCCTGACAAACACTTAAAAAAAAAAAAGGTCAGTATTATGTATGACATAATTGATGTGCAAAATAACCCAGACTTTATTAAAGCAAGGCATCTTGTCTAAATGAACTACTCTGTCAAATCAAAACTTGTCCCTACCCCCTTTTTTCTCACTAGCTCAGACTTGATTCTAACTTACTATGTTGCCCAAGTTGCCTTGTAATTGTTATCCTCCTGCCTCAGCCTATGTAGTGCCAAAGTAATTACTGTATTTGATTCTGCTTCAACCGATCAAATAACATGAGATCCTAAAGAACAGCTAACCACTCAAGACAAATATCAGCAAAGTAATCTGATTTGGGACTCAACTATGAGTGGCAGTTAACAATTATTTTCAGGTCAAAACAGACTTAAAAGTTATTGCTTGCCTCATTCAAAACACTCATAGAACCACATGCAGCAAGAGAGCAAAAGCATTATTACTGGGTGTTGCATTCCTTGTCCTTGGCATAAAGCCTGGCTCACACTCTCAGAGCCTCAGGAAATACAGCCTGCCCCAGCACCTGGTTTCACAGGCACAGGCTCATGGTGTAATAGCAGGTATGCCGCAGCTGACCATTATCATTGAGAGCTCCAAAAGGTCCACCATCACTGGCCTAAATGCAGTGCGCATACTCCAGCTGGTGGATACCAATGTCTGAATAAGTACCTCCAAGTAGCAGGAAGTCTTGCTTCATAGGAGGGCGTGCCCATCACTCTGAGTACCAAGGAAGGTACAGGGGCATAAAGGGCCTCCATACCTATTCCCAAGCTTTCTTTTGGTTCTTCTCTCAGCCTCAATCATTCCAGTAACCTGTATTTCTAGTTAAAATTGCCAGTCAGTTTCTATTTTTTACAACCTAGACTTCTGATTGACAGGCTTCACCACTACAGTCTCAATTCTGTTTTTGTTAAACAATTTTTCAAAATTTGTTCAGTGTTTTGGTGTAATTAAAAAATCATTTGATAGAAAATAGAGATGGATACACAATGAAGAAAATAACATCATTTATAATCCTTCCATAAAAAACTAATGTATATATGGCTATCTATAATAATGGAACTTCTGCCTTTAGAAATAGTCTTACTAAGCAGAAAAGGCAAGAACTATAAATGCTTTGTGCCTTGTATGAAGTTTTATTTATTTTTTTTTTCAATTCAACTGTTAAAATGATTTTGTGTGTCAGCTTTCCAGTTGGTGGAACAAACTGTCTAACATCCACAACGAAGGAGGACAGATTAATTCTGGCTCACAATTGTAGAGGCTTCAGTCCATTGTTGGCTGGCTCCAAAACTGAAACTTTATTGCAGAAGGCATGGTAAAAAAAAAAAAAAAAAAAAAAAAAGCTACTCAATTCAGGGAATCCAGGAAGCAGAACAGAAGGGCCAGAGACCAGAACAGTCCCAATGTCATACTTAAGTCCCCAAGGTCACATTCCATGTCCATACAGACACACCCAAAAGTGTGCTCTACTAATCTCCTAGGTGTCTCTCAAATCAATCAAATTGACAATTAAGGCTAACCATCAAAGGAACAAGAAGATATATCTAAGTCCTAACTAGTCCAACTATTTTACAAAACAAATTCTTAAAAACTTACAAAAATGATGAGAAAGTACAAAATATATTTTTCTTTCCTCCTTTTTTACACCAAGAGAAAACATGTGAAAAAATTTTCTTTACACTAAAAGTAACTCATAAAGCACACAAAGAACCAAAGGCTATTTTCCTAAATTATCAAAGTATCACCAAAGCAGTTACATCCAGTTTTCTGCCACCAAAATAATACATTTCTGCTTTCCCCCAATAAGTAAGTCAGTGAAGGGGTAGAGGGGAGTATCAGCTGAACATAAAATATATTGCTCCAACATTTCTGGAAGCTGACCAGATTTATGACAGCAGAAAATAAAAACATAACAAATTTAATTGGTGCCATACATAGGAACAGTACTTTACACAATGTGAAGCAACAACAGAAAAGCAATGAACTTACTGAAAATCAGAGCCTAGATTTAGGTACAGTGATAAATGGCTGGTAAGAATAAGAACTAGTCCTACAAGTTTAACTGCCTCCTCCTTTTAAACTAGGATGTTGAATTTTAACAGCTTCAGTTTTGGCTTTCTGCCTTACTTAAAAACTGCTCCTTGCCTACAAGATTTTTTCTAACCTTTTCTCTCTTCCTGAAGAATTCTGTTTAAAGATGAATCCTGCTGAACTTCCACATCTCCATTAATGAAATTTTATTTATAATAGAGCATGTTCAACTTCTAGAACAAATATATTGGGTTAAACTGAAATGCTACAACAAAATACCACAGACTAGGTGGCTTATAAACAATAGAAATTTACTTATCAGACCTCTGCATGATGCAGGTAGAACTGGTGTCTGATGAGGGCTTTGTCTCCTAGGTCCCAGATGGGGCCTTCTACCAGCATTCTCACAAAGGTGCTCTCTATTTATCCCCCCCATTCCTCTCCCCTTCTCTCTCCCTCCCTCCCGCCCTCCCTCCCTCTTTCAATGTATTTAGTATAGGGTCTCACTACACAGATTGGACTCATAGTGATTCTCCTGTTTTCAGCCTCCCAAATGCTGAGATTACAGGCAGGACCAGCACAGCATGCTGGGGGACTGAACCCCAGTCCCTGTGCCTACCTAAGCAGGTACTTTACTCCCCTGAGCTATCTGACTGGCCCTAGGTCTCTCTCTTATAAAGGCACTGATCCTGTCTATGAGGGGTTTGTCTTTATGATCCAGTCTTTTCCAAAAGTCTCAACTCCTAATAGCATCACACAGGGTTGTTCAGATTTCAATGTATGTATCTTGGAAGAATACAAACCCCAAAATCATAGCAAGTTCAAAGGTAAATTTTCTATAACTCTATTTTTCTCTTTTCATCTAGAGGCAGTGTTGAATGTGCATACATTAAAGCATTTGTTTAAAGTGAATCCTAAGAACATAGTTATGGTAGAGAAATATGTAAAGCACCATACACATTGTGCCTACTTTATAATGTTCTCTACTTATAAATCCTGACTAAAAAGCACATGAAGGTGGAGGAACAGTGAAGGAGGAAAGGGGAGAGGAGGGTAAGGGAAGAGAGAAAACGGAAATTTAAATAAAATTTTACAAAGCTAAATAAGATAACTGCCTATAGTTTTAGAAGACAAAGGGTGAACAGGTTTTTTTGTTTGTTTTGGTATGTGTTTGGTACAGGGTCTCACTAAAAAGCTCAGAATTGACTTCATCACCTATTTTCAATGTCCCCAGCACTGAGATTACAGGTATGCACCACCATGCCCAGTCTTGGTCACCAGCTCAGCATGCCTGGGGGTTGGGACCCGCGCAGCATGTGGTACCAGGGATAGAACACCCCAGTCCCTGCGCTTAAGCAAGCACATAGTCTGCTGAGCTATCTCACTGGCCCTAACCGCTAACTTTTTAGCCTCAATTCTAAAACTGGGGAGAATTCTGAGGACTAAGAAAGAATACTGCTCTAAAATAATTCTTAAAATACTTTGTCTTCTATATGTTCTATTTTTTATATGCTGTATTTTAAACATATTCTTGGTTTATAGTGGGCTTTCAATTTTCACAAAACAAAATATCTGATGTTTACCCAAAGCCTTTATGTTCCTAATTTACCAGTGTTTAAGGTGCTTAGTTAAGGTAACTTGTGACAATGCCATTCCAACTCACAATCTGCAAGTATTTTGTTTTTACTGCCTCTATTTTTATTTTGTTTGCCTTCTAGACAATATTCAAGAAAAACTATTACTAGATTGAATGGAAGGTTGGGTATCATGCATTCCTGAAGTCTAGTACTCTGGAGACTGAGATAGGATCATGGTAAGTTTGAGAACAGCCTGGCTACAAAATGAACTGAAGATCAACTTGAACTGCATAGGGAAACCCTATCTCAAACACACAGACAGACAGACAGACAGACAGACAGACAGACACACACACACACACACACACACACACACACACACACACAAATGGATGGAAGAATTTGAAGGCAAAACAAAACAAAACCATAACAATGTTAAGTCAAAGCAAAGGCATCAATAAAAAAATCTTTTTGATGAAGATTACAAAGTAAGACAAAGATGTACAGTTTTATACTTTTTCCTTTAAAGAATTTAATTCTGATACCAAAATTAGATGGTGACATTTTGAGGTATATACACCAGGACTGTTAAACTAAGTTTAGGTGTTCCTTCTTTGAAGCATCTACAGCTCCAAGTCTACTTACAGAATCGTTATCTTGTCCTGAAGATTTTATATACATTATTTCAGCCACATTTCAGCTACAATTGGTATTCATTACAGGGTCTTCTATACTAGGTTGCAGAGAAGGTAACCTATTTTTACAAAATTAGTGAAGCAATTCAGTGGCCAAGCTAAATTAAAAACTCTGAAAAAAAAATAACTTAAAAACTCTGGTCTGGCTCCAAAGCACGTCAGCACTCCTCTGTATTGCATTGCCTCACACCACCCACCGGCTCTCTGCAGCATGCACTTTATTTGCATTATCTCCTTAAATCCTCACAACTCTATATAATACAGTTTGATATTACCAACTTTAAAGATGACAGAAATTAAGACTTAAAATAGGTTATGCAGCTTGCCAGGATTTGGTCCATATTTATAGATATAGATACAGATATATAGATATGGACATAGATGTAAAGATATAATGCTGCTTTGGCTTCTAACATTCCATAAATCCATTATCACAAGATAGGTAATTCCATCCTTTCCAGGAAACAATGATTCTGTACAGGAAGATCTAGTCAGACCTGATTTTTTATTACTGTTAACAACTCTCTACTTGCTCCCTGCAAAATTATCAGTCAACTTCTCAAGGATCCGCATTGTCAGTCACTCCCTCTGCCACAATCTTTGGGCAGATGATCATGAATAAGAGAAATCAGAAAAAAACTCTTCCTGCTAAGTAAAGGTCATTGAGTCCACTGTCACGGTTAGCCATAATCCCCTTGATAACCTTAATTCAAGCCCAAGGACCAGGTCAAATTCTGAATATTTTTAAAATAAAAAATTAAATATTTCCTATTATTTTTATCTTATGTCATTATCATTTGACTGATGACAGGCCATATTTCTAGGTCTGCTACTTCATCTCTAAAATGAATATGCTCTCAAAGGAGTCTACTTTAAAAGTTCTAAATGTTCTGATGTACATCTCTATTTACTTTGTATGAATTGGACCAAGAAACTAGAAATTTACTGGTGGGTACAGATAAAAGCCCAGAGTAAGAAAAGCAAAGTATCATGTACCGAATTACACCATGCACACAAATCAGGGTGTTCAAGTACACAAACACACACACAAAGTCCAACTTGGAACAGGAAATAAAAACTGAACTGGATGGAGCTTATGCTTTAACAATCTGAAATGAATCATCTGTTTTCAGCTTTTGTCCAAAGAGAAGGCCTCAGTCTATGTCAGCCAAATGTACAATGTATTAATTGTTGAATCTGTCCTACTAATTGGATTTGAAACTGTCTCACTGATATTTGTTCTTCAATAAAATAAAAAAGAAAGTTGAGAATTTTTACTTAATTCTTTTTTTTTCTTTTTTCTTTTTTTTTTTTTTGTGGAACCAATCAGGCCCTTGTGCTTGCCAGGCAAGCACTTGTTCTACTGAGCCCTCTCCCCAGACCCTAAATTCTAAATCTGAGGGCCAGCAAGAGAACTTGGCACACTAAGTACCTGCTTAGACAGCACAGGGTTTGATCCCTAGCACAACATGCCCCACTGGCCCTGCCCCCAGGGGGTCGCACTGAGCCAGTGAGAGTCTGGGCGTGGTAGCAAATGCCTGTAATTCCACCTGTTATCCCAGCTTTAGGGAAGCTGAGACAGGAGGATCACTAGATTCCCATGCTGTGTACCAAAACTGTACCAAATAAATAAAATGAACTTTTAAAAGACTTTTTTTAAATAAATTTAAACATGGAAACTGGTATAAACAAAATTTTATCATCTCAATTGAGAGGGCTCTGCCTAGTACCCTGACTGCTGGCATCAACACCATGGAAGCAAATGACCAATAGCAAACTAACCTACAGGGAAGCTTCAATTGTGCCATAAAGCACACGAGGCAGGCCACCAAGGCTCTGGGCTTGTGGGCAAATCATTATCCAGTGGCACTTCTAAAAGGAAAGACAAGCTGAAGTTCTGGCAGGGGCAACGGGCCAACCTCACCTAGTTTTTCAGGAAGCGCACTATGTCAGCCAACACTCACTGGAGGAAATGGGAGCCCTTCAAGGTATCTGAGTATAGTTTACTTTAAAGTAAAATGAGATAAAATAATTCTGGGGCTTCTGGAGACATTTTTAAAAATTAAAATGAGAAAAGTGACAAAATTATATAGATAAAAGGGTCATGCTTAGGTCACCATGCAATGGCTCCACCGTGTAGAGGTTGGCAATTAATAAGAAATGACATGAGCAAAAAGCCTGGCAGAATTAGTAATGGTTTGAGCAGCTGCTGAAAAGGATGAAGGTTACACAGACAGCTCTGCTCAAATCCATACTATTTACTGGGCTAAGATTCAAGAACTTCGTCCTGTCCCTTTATAGAGGCCTCAGGAAGCATTTTGTTGCCTTCTTCTATATTCCAAAGATATTTATGATGTTCTCTTAAACCCTCCAAGGCAAATTATGAGCTGAGTAATTTTTGTTATTGACCTCAGAAACCCTAAGGACAGTCAAACCAAAAGGACTGTTTAATCCTTCCCCTGCCCCCAAAGTCCCTTTTCATAAGAGAGAAAAGTGAGTGAGGTACAAAATGGCCATGTAACATCCCACATTACAGGCAGGAGGGGTTAAGCAAGACAATGAGGTCGGTTTGGGTCCTTTAAATCTGAAATGTGAAAGGACTTTTAGATGATGATGTAGACAGCTCAGAAAGGAGAGCTGCAGATATAAATATGGGAGTCACCAACTCAAAGATGGTACTTAACACTACAAAAACCAAGCAAACATCTTCAGACAATGCAGATGAGAAGAGTAACAGACCTAGGGACAAAGACCCTGAAGAAGGGTAACACAAAAGCCAAAAGAAAAACTGAGAAGTATTGCTTTTATTTCTCCATCTCTCCCAGATTTCCTAATCAGACGAAAACCTTCTGCATTAAAGAGTAAATATATACATTTCAGTGGCAGATATCCTGACTACTGTTACAGTTTGTGTCTGGATGTTTCCCCAAAGCTTCATGCAGTCACAGGGGGAGGGGGAGGGAGAGATAGGAGGCAGCTGAATCTAGAGTTTACTGTCTAGCGCTGGGACTGGGAGTAAGAGCACTACGTGCACCTAGGGCAGGTAGCCTTCATACAATAATGAGGGGGAAAACCAGGTTTGCTCTTCCCTTTCACTGTCTCTTACTGCCATGAAGAGATAGCATTGTCACATGCCATGCCCTTGGAGCCCATACATTATGGACTGCAACCTCCACACACTTGGAGCTAAATAAACCTTTCCTCCTTTAATTTTGTTTGTTTGGTATTTTGTGCCAACAACAACAGAAAAGTAACTAAGATAAGTACTAAAGACAACTACATTATTTTGACAATTTCAATAAGTTGCCAGCTAGTGACAGTAATTTATCTGCCCAGAGACATACCACTTAAGTGATATCTTCTGATGAGTGACATTTCCAGATAAAGGACACTTTTCCCTTTATATGAAAGGTTCATAGTTCCTATCTCTGTAAGAACCAAGTAGGAGAAGAAGATATAAACAGTAAATACTGGGTACTGGTTCTTCTGGAGTGAGTTTAGGCCTCTTGTGGCTTTCCAAATTTAGTTTTTTGTAGAGAAAAAAGGAGGTACTAGTAATCCAAGGAAATAGGGAATGAAAATTGTATCTCCAGGCTTTAAAACTACTGCACAATACTGCATGTTAATAAACATTTTGTATATAGGCCTAGCATCACTAACTCTGAAAACCCAAACTGAAATGCTCCAAAATCTGAAATAGTTTGAACGACAATGTAAGAGTATAAGTGAAAGACTCAGCATTATGAAACTTCATTCTATGAACAAATTTAAAATGTCTAAAATTACTTTCAGGCTATGTGTTTAAAGTACTGTGTATATAAAACACATATGAATTTAATATTTAGATTTAAATCCCATCTCCAGCATATGTATATGCAAATGTTCTAAACATATTTATAGCCCCAAATATTTCAGATATGGCATACTCAACCTGTACTTAATATCAATAAGGTCCTTTTTCTTGTCATTGTCTATTATTCTCTACAGATGAAATGCTAACATAAGGGATGGCTCAGTAGAATAAGCACCTCCCTGGCAAGCACAAGGGCCTGAGCTCAAGCCCCATTCTACAAAAAAAAAAAAAAAGAAATGCTAAAATGGCACTTTTTTCTTTTTGTAGGAACTGGGGATTGAACTCAGGCCTTTGCGCTTGCCAGGGAAGCACTTATTCCACTGAGCCATCTCCCTGGCCCAAGAAGGCACTTTTAAAACTGCTTTGGGGCTGGGGAGATGGCTCAGTGGAATAAGCACTTCCCTGGCAAGTGCAAGGGCCTGAGTTCAATCCCCGGTTCCGCCAAAAAAATAAATTAAATAAATAAATAAAACTGCTTATTTCTGTGGCTTGAGAAGAAGCAACCTTCACGTCTTTATTTTTCTTCTTCTATAAAACAGAGGTGGTGCTCTTTCCCTTCTTGCAAGATGGTGGGTGATAAAACTGGGAAGCCAAACCCCAAAGCCAAGAAGACTTCTGCCAGTGGTACTGGTAAAAAGGGTAAGGTAAAGGCAAAAACGTCTAAAAAGGGGCAGCCCCACTGTCGCTGAAATCCTGTCTTGGTTAGAAGAATTGGTAGATACTGCTGATCTGCTATGCATACCAGATAGGCTTTGCACAAGAAAAAGTACACAACCACTAAATCAAAGGTTGAGAAGAAAAAGAAGAAAGGCTTTGCACAAGAAAAAGTACACAACCACTAAATCAAAGGTTGAGAAGAAAAAAAGAAAATCACAAAACCAGTTAGTGGGGACAAGAATGGAGGTACCCGGAAGGTGAAGCTTCAAAAAATGCCTAGATACTGTTTTACTGAACATGTGCCCCAAAAAGCTCTTGAGTCACAGCAACAAACCCTTCAGTCAGCATGTGAGGAAACTTAGAGCTAGCATCACTCCCAACACCATCTTGATTATCCTCACTGGGCATCAAGAGGCAAGAGAGTGGTCTTCCTGAAGCAGTTGGTCAGTGGCTTGCTACTTGTATCTAGGCCTCTTAGCCTTAATTGTGTTCCTCTCTAAAGAACACACCAGAAATTTGTCATTGTCACCTCTACAAAAAGTGATGTCAGCAAAGTGAAAATCCCCAAAACACCTCATTGATGCTTACTTCAAGAAGCAGCAGCTGAGGAAACCCAGACACCAGGAGGGTGAGATCTTTAACAATGAGAAAGAGAGATACCAGATTTCACAGCAGCCCAAGATGGATCAGAAAGCAGTGGACTCACAGATTTTAGCAAAACTCAAAGCTGTTCCTCAGCTCCAGGGCTACCCAAGATCTGTTTTTGCTCTGACAAGTGGAATTTATCCTCATAAATTAAGTGCTCTAAATTTCTTACTAAGAACCTAATTAAATAACTGATACATTAAAAAAATAAAAAAGAAAATAGAGGTGGTAATACTGCTACGTGGACTAACCAGTAAGACTGATGGAAAAAGGATTACTGCTCCACAAAGGTTAAGAGCAGAAAGACTGAGTAAATGATGATGCCCTTAAAAGTAGATCATTGATTATCAAAGTGCCACAATGCCTACATAGCAACAAGAATCAACTTAAACCAAAAATAAATAAAATGAACACCTAAATCTTTGGCCTTTTCATTTTACTGCTCAAAATTGTTAACTATTAACTAAATAAAATGATGATTTAATAATGTCTAACAAAATGTATTACTTGGTATTTAAATGAAGCTTAATTATTGGTCTTTGAATTGACTGCATTAATCAGCTTTTTGATCATCCCTTGAAAAGACTGCTGCTAAAAGGATGGACATTTTTATTCATAAAGGGTCATGGTCACATTTACGTTGAAACAAGGGGAAACAAAATTCAGCATGTGTGAGTCAGTAAAATAGCTTAGTGGAGTAAAGTGCCTGCCTGGGAAGCATAAGGACCAAGTTGGATGAGAGGTACCACATGCCACACCAGCCTGGCCCCCAGGGCGGACTGAAGCAGCCAGAGTCCCGCATAGTGGCTCACACTTGTAATCCCAGCACTGGAAAGGGTGAAAACAGGAGGGTGACCAGTCCGAACTGCATAGTGATACTCTGTAACAACCAAATACATTTTTTAAAAGATATATCATGTGGGCTGCAGAGATAGCCCAGCAGTCTAAGTGCCTGCCTGGCAAGAGCAAAGACCTGGGTTCAATCCCCAGTACCACATGCCATGCAGGTCAAGAAATTGGTTTGGTGGTGCACACCTATAATCCTAGCACTGGTAAGGCTGAAACTCAAGGATCACTAGAGTCTGAACTGTGTAGTGAGACACTGTATCCAATTAAAACAAAAAAAGATACATCATGTACAGGTACAAATTCCCTATGTAATAAATACGATCATTATGTCCACCTAAATTTGGACCAATAACCTTAAATTTTTTTCTTTTGTTTTCTTTTTTTTGGCAGAACTGGGGATTGAACTCAGGCTCTTGTGCTTGCCAGGGAAATGCCTATTCCACTGAGCCATCTCCCCGGCCCCTTAAATTTTTTTTCTAACAAAGAAAAAGAAATAAGTGAAGGGGAAACAACACTGTCAGCCACTATCCCAATGTATTCTACTATTCTAGAAAAATATCAAACCTTAAAGCAGAGAAATACAGGTAACAGTGGCAGAGAGGAGTCTAGGAAAGAAAAAAAGAGTTAATAAATGTTCGATCTGGTCTTTAAGGTGGGGGTAGAATAGAATCTTTGGCTCTCTTGTAAAAAATACTCTGTTCACTGCACAGAAGTTGGGGAAACACACTCCACAGTAGTAAATGAAGGACACCTTGGTCCTCGATCCTTTCAAATACTCTTTACTTCTTTCTCTCAGTTCATTTTTTGAATTCCCTTCCATTCTTCTTTGTCTCTTCACTTAACCTACTTTAAAATAATAAAAAAAGAATCAACAACTGTACACAAAAAAATAGCACAGGTTCTGTGTTTGAAATAACTTTATAGTACAGGAGGGACAGTACACAATCTCTGCCAATTGTCACCAGTTTTGTTTATTCAGTCCTAGTAGAATACTAAGCATACCATAGTATTACTTGAGGCTTCTCCTTCTCCTTTTCATTACTCTCCTGATCAAGGCTGCCAGCAACCTGTAAATTAAGTATTTGCTAGATAGCTAGAATGCTAACAAAAGAAGTCAGTACTTCTTATCTATTCCAGCAAAGGGAGACCCTCTGTAACTAAAAAGTGTCAAATACTTCCCCAAACAAAGTAATGATCCTTTTGGAGCTTGTTCCCTGAGAAAATGCAAACCTGAAGAGCATTATTTAGTTATTAGCTTTTAATCAAATGTAGAGAGTTCACTAATTCAACAGCCATTCACAGTTAATGACAGCAAATAAAAGCAAAGATAAATGTAAATGTAGTTTCTCAGGTTCTGACTCCCACACTTCAAATTTCTCAGACCTCCCTGGGTTTGGCCTAAATAGACTTGAAGTAAAGCTGTGAATACTTTGAGCTCAACTCTTCTTTATCAAGAACTGTACAGAATTTACTGGAAAAACAATAGCAATACTATTTGACAAAAATTTTAGTACAGCAAAACAATTTTTCATTCAGGATATCTTCCTGGGATGATCTATCAAAATCTTCCCCATATACACACACATACACACTTTTTTGCTCCTTTTCCCTCCCTCCTTCCCTATAAAGAACTTAGAAATTGTATACAGTAGAATTCCCAGGAAGAGGGGCAAGGGAGAAGTAGGAGAAATAACAACAGTGGTATTTGGACTGTTTAGTAAATAATTACTACTCTTTTTCCTAGCTATTAGTTCATGCTACTCCTCCTCATCCCCAACTGCTTTCCCCATAAATCCTAGTACTGCTGTAGCCAAGAAAGGGCAAGAAGAAACAAAACTGGAAATCTTTTTCATCAGTTCTGTAGTCAACAGTTTATGTTTTTGCATTAAAGGAGGTAACCAAGGAAGTATAACTGTGCCCACCATGTTTAAGATGAATTAATTAAGTCATTCATTCATTCATTCATTCCAGGTATACTGAACTGAAAAATGTAAATACATGTAGTAGTATTTACTAATAAAATTTCCAGAAGGAACTTTTACAACAGCTATGTCTTCCTTTTAACTGGCCACAACATATCACTTGTTTTTCATGCATCATCAGGAATTTGTTTTTAATCCATTCAGTAATGGATTCTCTGCTTCTAATTTTAAAATAGGTAAGTTAAAATTTTTCACTCTTGAAAAAACAAAACCAAAAACTGTAACTTTCTGTAAGACTTTAATTTTGGCTTATGAGTCAGCCATTCAAAACAGAAGCACTCCGCACATACGCTACAAAATGATGTTCTCTACAGGCCTCCACTATTTTAAGCTGAAACAATTTCAACATGGTATGGGGATTTGTTGGGATAATATATTTTCTAATTTATTGTCCACAGCAAACTCCAAAATTCCATTACAATTTTACTTCAAATTGAATTTTTATTGTGAAGTGAAGGGGTCCTTAAATCTATAAAAAAAAAATAAAGCAGGGTTTTAAAATTTTTCTTTTTCCTATTTTATAAAATTATACAAATAAAAATAATCAGTCAATACTGGCTCTCACAAGACTAGCAATTTCCTTTCAGTAGGCTAAAAATGTTTTTTTTTTTTTTTTGGCGGAGCCAGGGATTGAACTCAGAGCCTTGCACTTGCCAGGGAAGTGCTTACTCCACTGAGCCATATCCCTGGCCCCTAGGCTAAAAATGTTTGATGAGGAAGTTCCTGACAGCACTCGCAGTTCTGCGTGTTACACTCTGTATGAAGAAGCACTGCTCCCTGCTCAGTCTTCTGAAGCATCCCAAGTCACCGCTTCTGCAGGACCTACATTAGGTGTGCTCACAGAGAACTTCTGTACCACACAGCTGAGTGCCTTTTCCCCCTCTAAAGACAAGCCAGGCTTCTTTATCCTTTCTACTCACAGACACATAGGAAAGTTGATGGAAAGAAAATCCCAAACATCTTTAATACTTAAGCCACCATGTCTCAAAACATTAACTTTAATTTTTTTTAAAAAGCAAGGAGTTGTAGTGTTAACACTGGTGAAATGAGAAAGTCCAGAATGTGATGGGAGGCCTCAAAGTATTAATCCTGGGTATAATACACCATTACTAGGCCATTAATTTTTTTTAAACTTCAGATTTTTATTTTTAAAATTCTTCATAACAAATTAAAAAGTTGAATGATCTGACTAGTTACTGTATTATATTTTCTATGTTTAGTATATTTACATTCATTAAACAAGTTTAATGTTTGCTAAGTGTTGAACTGATCTGTAAGTCACATCTATCACCTAGTAAGCATATCACAACCATCAGATACAGTTCTAGACATACTCTCCAAATAATAAACAAAGAAGGCTCCATATATAAAGTCAGAAACTGTGTAACTGTACATTATCTGTAAAACTATATAAACTCAACAGTACAACTTGTTTCTAAACTTCTAAATCATGATACGTGCCCTCTCTTAAAGTAACCACAAGAACCTAATAAATAAAATCAAAATATTTTAGAATATCTTTCCATATAGAATGTATTTTTTCCAGAAAAAGTTAATCCATTCCTAACGTGTTTCTCAATAATATTCATCCACTATGTTCAGCACTACAAAAATCTACCATAATTATTGCTGCTGTCTCAATGAATACATTCTTCTTAGTAGCAAACTTGAACATGGCACTTGGCACCTGGACTTTCGTTGTTTATACTCCCATCCTTTCCCCTTCCCATCACCACCATTTTAGTGGCAGAATGTTCACAATTTTCAGATTGTTTTTTTTAAGACAATAAAAAATAGCAAAAAAAAAAAAAAAATAGAAACTACAAAGAATTTCACTAAACAGAACAGGAATTCAACAATGATTGTTATATTGTATAAGCTTGTCCTCAAATTAGTTGTTTAGATTACCAGATATAAGCATGCAAAATTGGTTTTAAGAAATTTAAAAGAAGAAAATAAATGTAAGCATTAATTGCTCCTTTCAATAGACCAGCTGAAATCAGCAGTACAATTATCCAAGCTATCCTGTACATATATAAAAATCAGTTTGTTTTTCTTTCAGTAACTAGAGTACATAAAATCAGATGGCTGGACACAAACCAGAAGTTAGAAGCTACATAAAAATAAACACAAATGATCCTGAATTTTTCTCTTTTCAGACTCTACAGAAAGCAGTAACATCCTCTTCTATTAATGACCTAAGTTGTAGCTAGAAGCTTTTCACCTAATAAATCAATCTAATGTGATCATTTTGCCATCAGATCATGTCCTTTACACACTAGTGTACTTCCACTAAATCCATTTTACTTAGTATATTTTTTCATTGTTTTTCCTGTATCATTCTTTGTCAAATTACTTATCTATAGTATTTTCTTAAATTTAAATCTAATGAACAAAAAAGATAACCCTAAATATTAACCTTGGAAAAGATAAATCAGTATGTTTTAAATACAAGGTATCTACATTAAGTATAAACTGTTAGGTAAGATAAGCATCAACTGTCCAAGAACTTCGATTTAAAACATTATCTACAATACATAATTTTGGTAAACAGAAGTGAACAAAGTATTCACGTATCAAAATAGGAAACTCTAGTTTCATTTCTGACTTTAGGTACAAAAATCTTAACTCTGTTACAAGGCAAAATAGTCATTTCCATGGAATCTCTTCTTACAGGTATAATTATATGACTGACAGATAAAATAATTGCTTTAAAAATACTTCTGAGTCATTTAGTCCTTACCTGCAAGCATGAACCATTACTGCATGCAGTGACTGTTCCATTTCCTAGCACAGACTTGAAGAAGAATCACATCTCTTTGAGAATGTGACTAATCTGTGGGTTTGCAATTCTTAAGCTATTTACAAACGGCACTCCCTTTCCATATAAGAAAATATCCATTGCAATAATAATCAAGTATTTTAAACCTAGATCTTACAAATAACCTTGGTGATTCTATGCAGCAGCAATCACAAAATACAGGAAGAAAATCTAACAGTATTTCCTTAAAGAAAGCACGATACTTGTCTGTTCAGTAAATTATTTTTTAAAGCCTTCAACAGCTGTCACACATGAACCAGCAGTCTGCTGTGTTATGGTGTGCATGCTGCAGCCGATTATGCTTCACAATTTTTTAAAAAATCAATTAGCCTTCGCAAAAGCAGCACAGCTTGCCCAAACACACATCTTCAATACAGCACAATACCAGCATGCAGTACAATACGTTACAAAGCAAACTTGACATAGAAAAAAAATATGTCCTGTTCGTTTCTTAGCAATGCTACACCATTAATTGTTCATGCAAGAGATGTAGCTGTACCTTTCTGAAGAGGACGACTTCTCAGAGTTAACTGACATCAGCAGCTCAATCTTCTGCTTGATTTCTGGAAAAATCAGAAAATATTCACAACCAAGATTGCCTGCCCTTGCTTCCAAGCCCTATATCGAGAGATTTTTTTCTTCTCTAATCCCTTTTGTTTAGAATGAGGCCACAAGATTCACTGTACTTCTGTTAGGACTCAGATTCAATGGTGCTATAAAGGGAAAAAGCTCTAGAGGCATCAGGCCTCGCTCAACTATGCACATGACTGTTTATGAAAGCAGGAAGTACCATTTGTTTTAAGCAGAGGGGTGCTTTCTTTTTTAAGGTAGAACTAGAATGGCTCTACAAGAAGATTTTAAATTTAGCAAATTGAAATACAAACAAGAAATGTTACCATCAGAATTCAATATACTAGATAATTTGAGAAGCTTGGGTAATAATGTTTCAGACTATGATGAAAAGATAGGCAACCCGTGGCTGATTCTATTTCACCAGCCCTAAAAAATATGGCTCAGTGAATCATTTTTGTCACTCAAGAATGAAATATTAAACCAGAACCCCAATTTCACGAATAAAAAATGCTTACCCTTTTTAATAATTTATTGTTTTTAATTAAAGATATGTTTAATACCTAGTCCATAATTCCTTTAAAAAAATACTTATTTTACACCTCATTTTCCCCTCCTCCTTCAACAGTACAGTACAAGTGAACAGCAACACCCAGCTACCGAGCAGGTATAATTTTCTTGTCCTTTTAGGAAAGGACTGGCAATGCCACCTACAACAGAAATATGAGCACCAGTTCAATTTAATTAAAAGGCAATTGCAGATACTGACTGTAAGAGCAGATAACAATAAAAGGGAAGGGTGAAAATAAGAGGGAGAAGAACGAGATAAGAATATATAATACACTTTTCTTTAAAACATCAACTGATCTAACACACTAAATTTTAAGAAAACAACAGTCACATTATTTCATGAGTTAAACTTTTCCTATTTCTAAAAAGTATTTCTAACTGGATTTTGAAGATTAAAATGATCTTTCATAATGAAAAGTTCATATACAAAAAATAATAGTGCTACTGAAATGCTATTAACAGTCTGAGAGGTTCAAAGTAGACTTCAATAATTTTTTAGAGGTAAAACAGATTTTAATTTTTAAAAATGTGGAATACAGAAATTAAAGTGGAATATGACAAAAATGTAAGAGAAAAAGGAATAAAAAATAATTGCATGAAATACAATAAACCTACAGAGGAATAAATATTCTTTCAGTGTTCAAACAAGGCTTTTCCAAACTGATTAAGCTTTTAACTTTATCCAGTGGCCATTATAAAACTGGTAACAACTGGATAACAAAAGGAAACTTACCTTGCAGATTCTGGGTGCACTACAGAGTCTGGCACATAGTGTTATAGTGAACATGCAGCAAAACTCTCCCCCTTTTAAAGCCTCAGCTCTGCCTGGACTTAGAAATGGGTTCCTCTACCTTAACAGCCCTATGACCTTAGGTAAATTAAATTCTCCACAACCCTCTATTCCCTCTCCTATACAATAGGGATAATTTCTAATGAAAAAAAACTATTGTGAGATTTCATGAAATAAATCATAAGAAGTCCAGTCAGGCACAGTATCTAAAAGAAAGGCATTCCCTCCTTAAGTATTTACTTAAGTAAGACTTTCTTTTCAAGGCACTACATAGCAATGGGCAATAAGGACTTACCATTTTAAATAGCTTTTCCATAGTTCGAACCCACCTTCTCCTTAACAACCTCATGGACTTTGATCATTATATTGGTATTATTACATGTGGAAATTGAACTTTGATCAGTATCTCAGGCTCCATTTCAAGAGAACTATTCTTAGTTTATGAATGAGCTGCTTCAAAAATTAAATTATACTTGAATTCATCTTCATTATGACAATTTTTATTCCAAAAGAGAAAAAGCTACTATCGGTATATCTATATAAAATCAGTACACTTAAGATGAAAAGGTTCAAGATTAAATTACACAGCTCTAGGACCAGCAAGATAGTTCAGCAGATTAAGCACTTGCTTAGGCAAGCACAGGGACCAGGGTTCAATCTAAGGTGCCACATGCCATACTGGCCCCACCCCTGGTAGTGGTGCATACCGAGCCCCTGGGGAGGCTGAAAACAGGAGGATCACTACAAGTCTGAACTTTATAGAGAAACCCTTTAAAAAACACATAAAAAATAAATAAATTACATAGCTCTAATGAAGTTGAGTAAACAATGGAAGAAAAGTTTAAGCTATAAGTCATTTTATGACTTTGTTAGCCAAATGAATTCTAGTAATACTACAAGAAAAGGTTTCTAACAGCATTTTCATATTGTCTCTAAAACACCAAGTTTATTTAAAGTTGCAGAAGAATTGAAGGATGATAGTGTTAATAAATACTATACCGATAATGCATCCATATATTCCATCTACACTAGTATCCATACCACCCCAAGGCCTGCTTACTACACAGATTACTAAGAACTCCAAAATCTACTTCACCAACTTCGATTCCACATAATACTTGCTATAATCCTGGACAACTAGGATAGGATTCATTAAGGACCTTGGTATCCTCAATCTTCAACCTCCCGAACATCTATGTCACTTGAGTTATCCACAATCAGTCAGGACACTTTCTTATACAAAGTGTTTTGCTGCACGTTCACTATGACACCATGTGCCTGACTCTTCAGTGCACCTAGCTTCTACAAAAGCACATTCCTACACTCACCCCCCCAACCTGTGTCTTTGTTAATCGCCTCTAGGAAAATGCTAAGATCCTACACTTTTTCTGCAAGTAAGTAAACCAATCTTTTCCTTTATGAATTCTAGTCTTCCTGAAAACTTAGATGTTCCACACAATCAAACGTTTTTCTATCTTCTTATTTTCAAATAAATGCTTCAAAATAGTACCCTTCTAGAATTTTAGTTTGTGAACTGATTTAGAGATCCAGACTGTTTTTAGAAGATTCTGTAAAACTATACCCTACCCTACCCTTGGCAATTTTTAAATGACTGCATCACTACCAGTCCTTAACTTCCAAAGCAGCAGTCTCACAGCCAGTCTTGAAATTGCCTATTAATTCAACCACACACTGTCTCCATCTATGCTTTCAATATATTGCTTTTAAGTCAATAATATTTAAAAATATATTTTTATTTATTTTTGTATTTTAGGGAAGGGTCTGTAGGGTGTTTAGGGTCTCACTACTAATTAGACTCATAGTGATCCACCTGTTTACAGCCTCCCAAGAGCTGAAATTACAGGTGTGTGCCACCACACCCAGTCTCAAAAAAAAAAAAAAAATTAAGGCCATCATCCCAATTATTTGTTTCCCTACAACTTCCATCTGCACTCCCTATGTTAAATGTACACCACACTTAAGCAGTGATCAAAAAGTTTAAGCTATAAGCCATTTGATGGGAGCCAAGCACGGCAATGCACACCTCTAATACCAGCACTCTAGAGAGTAAGGTAAACAATCACAAGTTTAAAACCAGCCTATGCAACCTAATGAAATGTCTCAAAAACACCACAGCTAGAGGGACATAGCTCAGTGTAAAAGCCCTGGATTCAATCCCCACTATATGCAAAATAAACAAACAAGCCTGGCAATATACTCTGCTTCTATATTTGTCAGCTTTTAACCCATCCTTCATCACTGACCTCCAGATCCCATTTCCAAACTGGGTGTGGTTAAACCAGAACTGTGGGGTTCTGGTTTAATATTTCATTCTTGAGTGACAAAAATGATTCACTGAGCCATATTTTTTAGGGCTGGTGAAATAGAATCAGCCACGGGTTGCCTATCTTTTCATCATAGTCTGAAACATTATTACCCAAGCTTCTCAAATTATCTAGTATATTGAATTCTGATGGTAACATTTCTTGTTTGTATTTCAATTTGCTAAATTTAAAATCTTCTTGTAGAGCCATTCTAGTTCTACCTTAAAAAAGAAAGCACCCCTCTGCACACCTGTAATCCCAGCACTTGGGAGGCTGAGGCAGGAGGACTGCTGTGAGTCCAAGACCAGAGAGGGCTATAAATTAAGCTTAATGCCAGCCTAAACTACATAGCAAAACCCTGGCTCAAAAAGATCCCCTCATCGAAAAAAAAAAATCCCACAAACAAACCATTCCTCATCCCATTTAAAGACCACATTTCCTTATGTCACACAGAAAATAAGCACATAGCTCATATATGCTTGGAATAAATATATTTTAATTTTTGGTTAAATGAATTTTTTCATAATTGTCTTTAATATGTAAATAACATGACAGGAAGCCTTATGTTTTACTCATTTATTCAAAAGGCACTTGAATAAATGTCACTATGTTGCCCAAACTGGTCTTAAACTCCTGGGCTCATGGAATCCTGCCTCAGCCTCCAGAGTATCTGGGACTACAGGAGCATATCACCATGCTTGACTATTATTTACTCTTTTGATGCTTTTGTTTTTGTAATTTTCCTTATAACTTAGCATCCTTCATGAGACCACCCTCCTTTAGTTCTCAAATACTGGAGATACCTGTATGACTCTTATTTACCAGTCCTCATACCTATACCTTTGACATAGACAACAATAAAGAGCACTGATGTTGACCATACATGTACTGCCAGTCCAACCCAATACTCCTGCATTTGAAAATCATATATTCTATAACTCCTACTAGACATTTTCCCTTAGTCACGGATTGCCCTGAACACATCTAAAATCAAACTGAACTTCTCAACCTGATGTCTTTCCTTTCCTTTCTTCTTTTCTTTTCATGCTGAAGATCCTGGAGATTGAGCCCAGGGTGGTGAGCATTCTCAGTGTATGTATATTTAATCCTGAACTACATTCCCAGGCCACAGTTCCACAGTCTTTCATTCAGTGAACAGCAGCACCAGTGAGTGCCCTTTCAAGCCACAAATCACTGAGGAATCTCAGACTAGTTTCTCTATCTCACCTGAGATACAATTCTCACAGTCCCCTTTTCATATCTTATCCTCTGGAAATGCTGAACTCTAGTCTGCTTTATCATGCCACTAAATGTTTTCTTAGTCTCTTCTCCTTTGAAAGCCACCATCCAATTTATCTCCTTTACACACCCATCTTTCTTTTCCAATATCAGCATCTTCCTAAATTGTTTGCCTCTTTTAACTCTAGCATACACTGCATTCCACAATTACTAAAACATATTGGGGGCCAAGGAGGTAGCTCAGTGGAATAAGTGTTTGTGTGGCAAGTGCAAAGACCTGAGTTCAATTTCTGGTACCACAATAAATCAATCAATCATATCAATTATTTATCTCCATATGACAATGGCTGAATTTAAGGATATAGGAATTTCCACTTTAATTCAGAGAGCCAGGCATTCTTAAGACACTTAATGGATAACTTTACAGTCTTTTTAGCTTATTATAGTTAACTGAATTAATGGTAAAGTTACAATACAGCTAAATTCATTTCCTTTTTCTTTCTGTCTTTCTTTTTTTTTTTTTTTTTTGTATTTTAGGACAGGGTCTATAGGGTCTAAGTAGATCATACTCATAGTGATTGATCCACTTGTGCTCAACCTCCCAAGAGCTGGAATTACAGGTGTGCATCACCACGCCATCTCAACTGCCTGCTCAGTGTGCCTCAGGGGTAGGGCTGGCATCAGCACTCAGGGGAGCTAACCCTGCTGTGTCTGCCTAAGCAGATGGTTTAATCCGCTGAACTATTTGGCCAGCCCTAGTTTCCTTTTTCTTAACTATGCATTTCCATATACACAAAGCTAAACCATTAGAATTTACAAAAGAAACATCTGAAGCCAGGTACAGTGGTGCATATTTCTGATCCCAAGCACTATAGGAAATGGAGCCCAGCCTGGTCAATTTACAAAGACTATTTCAACATTTTTAAAAGAGGCTGGAGATGTAGGTCAATATGGAGACCCCAGATTCAATCGCTGATACTGCAAAACCCTGTCTCAAAAAGACAAAAAAAAAAAAGAAGAAGAATTCTAAAGAAAAAGATAAACAGCTAGAATCAATCAGTGTCCATCTCTTACAAAAGACCACTGTGTCTGAAGTGCACAGCTACATTTCCACAGAGCTTAGCAACCCTAGCAGAATGTTCAACTCTACCATCCCCAGTACTCTGCACTGAATTACATGCCGAGCCTGTTTTTTATTATGAGATAAGGTCTCACCAAGTTGCCCAGGCTGGGCTTCAACTTGTGATCTTCCTGCCTCATGTTCCCATGCTTCTGAGATTATAAACATGTAGTACCATCCACATGTTCATATATCTTCTGTATACTAAAAGGAAAAGGGAGAGAGGCCAGCCAGTCAATTCACTGATATTTCTCCACTCATTCTCTTCTCCTGTATCCAATTTAAGACCTTCCTCATGATATCCTTTTGTTTTCATTTTTATTCACACCTTAAAATATGCTAAAACTCTTTGTGATTAGTTAATTTATCCTTTTCCATTCTACAATAAGCAGGCTTCAGACTTTTGGAACACGTAGGCCTATGATCAAACACCATGCAAGAACCCTGTTCAAGAGCAGAAGATCACCAATAACTATTGTCAGACGAAGTTAAATAACAAAGGTAACTCAAAAAATACAATCCTGATTCCACCTAGAATTTTTTTTATTTTTTATTTACTTATTTTTTTTTTTGCAGAACCAGGGATGGAACTCAGACACTTGTGCTTGCCAGGGAAGCGCTTACTCCACTGAGCCATCTCCCCGGCCCAACATTTAAAAATATACTAATTTGCACTGTATGGTATCTGCACTCAACAGTTATTCCTGCTGGGGTATTCAAAAGACAGTGCCATAGAAATTCAGTGTCTGGCATGGTTGGTTTTCTTGCCTCTGTGGATGTTAAACTTGGTATTTCTATTGATACATTACTTTATGTCTTACATTTATTCATTTTAGCACAGAATCTTCTATGTAATGATTTTTTTTTTAAATTTAGGGTGTCAGAGTAAGGCAATCATGTACCATAAATGTAAGGTATTTTTGTCCTTTGTTTTCCTCTAGCAGAACAAATTGCATACAAATGGGGAAAGTTTACATAAGCTCCAAAGGCTTACATATGAATAAGCTCCTGAAGCCTCATTCAGTATTAGAATGGGCACTGTTGATTGGTGTCCAGAATTGGTCAATGTGGCTAAAATTGAGACACAGGTCATGCTTCCATCACAGTAAATATTTACAGAGGTGACAATGAGGCCTGTAACATTTTGAAAGAAAAAAATAAATAAATAAATAAAAATAAAAATATACTAATGAGGAAGGTAAGTTCCACCTAAATTCTTTTTTTTTTTTTTTTTTTTTAATGTATTTAGCACAGGGTCTACAGGGCCTCACTACAGTTTGGACTCATAGTGATCCTCCTGTTTTCAACCTCCCAAGACCTGGGATTATAGGTGTGTGCCACCACACCATCTCAATCCCTGTCTCAGTGTACCTGGGGGTGGGCCTGGCATGGCAGACAAGATGGAACGAACTCCCTAAGCAGGTGCTTTAGTCCACACTGAGCTATCTGGCTGATCTTCTACTTAAATTCTTAATGTAATTTAATAAGCTTCTTTTCACTTGCTATAATCTTTACAAACTTGATTTTACTTGTCGTATAAATAAGGAATTTTTTAAAAATTAACTGCTGCTTTATGAGTTCAACCCCCAAGCATGCTAAAAATCCTAAAGAAAATTGGAATAGAGGGCCTTTATTTCAATCTGATAAAAGCCATGTATGATAAACCAACTGCCAACATCATACTAGTTAAAATTAAACACTTTAAAATCAGGAACAACACAAGACTGTCCACTACCACTACTTCTATTCAATATAATTCTGAAAACATTAGCCATAGCAAAAGAAAAAGAAAAGGAATAATGATAGGAAAGGAAGAAGTTGGTAGATGTTGTTGTGCATGCCTATAATCCCAGTACACAGGAGGCAGAGGCAGAAGGATTGCTACAGGCCAGCCTGAGCTACATAGTGAGACCTTGTCTCAAAAAACAAAGAAGTTAAATTATTATTATCTGAATATGACATGATATCATACATAGAAGACAAGCAAGCAAACAGACAGAAAAAATCAAATTAGAAGATGCAGGGGCCAGCAAGATAGTTCAGCGGTCTAAAGTGCCCGCTTAGGCAAGCTTAAGCAGGCAGTTCGATCCCCACCACCACATGCTGCTCCAGACCCACTGTCAAGGTGGGCTGAGCTAGCAAAAAAATAAAAAATAAAAAGTAAGAGGATGCAGAAAGATCTCCAGACACACTTAGCTACCTATGTTCAACAAAAGGGCCAACCAAACAAGTTCACTGGGAACTTTTTAACAAATGGTGCTTGAAAAACAGGCTTCCCACAAGCCAAAGATTAAAACTAGACCTACATCTTTTATCGTGTACTAAACTGAAATAAAAATGGATCAAATATCTAAGTATTACAATAGAAACATTAAATCTGCTGCAAGAGAAAATAAGTAGAACTCTTGAAAACACAGGTGCAAACAAAGGCTGTATGCACAAATCATGAATCACACAGGAAATATTAGAGTCAACAACTGGGATCTCATCTTATTAAAAAAGTTCTGCAGAGCAAAAGCAATCACCAACAGAGTGAAGAGACAACCCAGACAGAAAAATGTTTCCCAGCTGTTTCTCAGACAAAGGACTAATTAATATCTAGGATATATAAAGAATTCAAGGACGGGAGATAGCTCAGTAGAATAAGTGCTTGCCTAGCAAGCACAAGGGCCTGAGTTCAATCCCCAGTTCCGCCCAAAAAAAAAGAACTAAAAAACAAAAAAATCAGACCCTCCCCTCCCCAAATTTAAAGACCCCACCCAAAAGTCAGCATCTGAAATACTTCTCAGATAAAAAAGTAAATGCAAATAAATGTATGAAAAAATGTTTATAATCACTAGTCATTCAAGAGATGTTAATTAAAACAACACTGAGATTCCATCTCACTGCAGAAGGAATATCAAGAAATCAACCAATAAGAAATGTTAGAGAGGCTGTGGGGAAAAAGGAACTCGTCTCCACTGTTAGTGGGAATGTAGACTGGTACAACCACTGTGTAAAAATCAGTGTGGAGCTTCCTCAAAAGATTAAAACTAGAGGTCCCATTTGACCTTGCTTGAAGATTCCCCTTCTTGTATCTTTCTAAAAGAACTAAAAGCATTTTACCACAGTGATATAAGCACATCCATGTATATAACTACACAGTTTGTAATAGCTGAATCTTGGGAATAGCCCAAATGCCCATCAACCAATGAATGGATAAAGAAGTCGTAGGTGATCTTTATGGAATATTATTCTGCTTTTATGGAATATATAAAGGTACATATAAGCTGCGTTATGAATCTGAGATCATCATATTATAAATATTAAAATGAGGCCCAGTTCTATGCCATAAAGAAACATAAGCTTGAGTCATTTCTAGATAAATAGATGCATCTTATGACCATACCTTTAAGTGAAATAAATTGGACATACATGTGTAAATATCACACTTCTCCTGTGTGAAAAAACAAAAATATATAAAATGTAACATATTGTATAATATGTGTTACAGATATTGTAAACAGGAAAAAATGTTCAAATGGGAAGGGAAACTATGGAGATAAGGGAAAAGTAAAAAAAAAAGAGAAAACAAGGAAAAGATGGAAACGAAGATTTTGTAAATAGGAAGGGAAAAGGAGATTGAAGGGAGGGCGTGGGGAAAGAAAAGAAAAATTGAGACCTATAATAATGCACAGGTACAAATTCCCTTTGAGGAATGTGATCACTGCACATAATTAAAAATAAACTTTATTTTTTTAAATTAATTGTTATATTTATGTGGAACAACTTAGGCTAGCAGGAATAAATATGTACTGAGGCTATCTCAGATATACGGCAATTCATTAATGCGTTAATAGGAAAATGCCTCAGCAGGCAGGCCTAGAACCAGAGTTTTCTGGAGCAGAATAGTTCTTACATCACCAGGTTTTCTGTAGACTTGTGCTCTACCATTCCACTCCACTATGCTGAAAGTACCATTCCACTCCAATTCCATTTTTCCTGTCACTACCAATTAACTGCTTCCCTTTCCATTTCACACGTTCACAGCTCTGCTGCCTTGGGATGCATGTTTAGGTTCTACTCTCAACACCTCTTAAAGCTAGGAGCATCTTATAGTGGCTCCCACTGAAATATGAAAGGGATGTGGAGGCTTTCCTGGCTGGCCCTGGCCCTCCCAACAATCTCTGATGGCCAAATACTGAGGTCCTGACCTGAAACTCAGGGGACTGACAGGAAGAAATCAACCGACCAACATTTCTAAATGCAGTCTAGCCTACATGTCCTTGCTATACCAGTGCTCACTATCTACTAAGGTCTGTGTGAAGTCTCTATTAGGACAACATATAGAAAAGCAAAACTTGTGCAAACATAAAAATAATCATTAACAGAGCATTCAAACAACTGTCATTGATATCACTAATCTCTATTCCAGTCTTTCAAAACCATTGCCAATCTATTTCAGTAATTCAACAAAATACAAATCCAGAAAAGAATGAAAACTGGAAACACCACAAATGATGCAAGATACAATGAAATTGACAAAAGATACTAAGACTATGCTAGAAGGTCAAGCAACTCACTAAGAAATGAGCTCAGAGGTTAGGTGGTAACTGAAGAGGAAAGTCAATCAGAAAAATAATAAGCTAAGAGCCTCAAAAATGATGATTATTTGATTATCAAAGAACAAAAGAAGAAAATTAACAGATCCCTAAAAAGAAAAATAACAGATCCTTTAAATAATCTGCAAAACTGCTCCTTATGACTGCATCATAACTTCAAAGATGTTAATGTTATTATACAACTTAACTTCATTTAATAATAAAAATACATTTCTAAAATATCACCCCGATGCATCTTCTGTGCAATACAATTTAAATTTCATTAAAAATTACCTTCAGATTTGTATTTCCTTTTTCAAAATCAACTTCCACTCTCACCCCTGGCTTACAAATAGCCTTTTTCCAGTACCAGCTTTTCTCCTGCTGTAATTCCAAAAGGGGCCCTCCTCACGCTGGTTAGGTTTCTGTTTTGAACTTTCTAGGCAGCTTCTGTGCCACTTACCAGAAACTTTGTTTACTAGAGGAAATGTTTTCTCCTTCTGTTACTTTTTAAATTAGGGGGAGGTACCTGGAATCTAACTCAGGACTTCACACTTTTCAGGCAGGCACTGTGTTGTTAAGCTGTATTTCCAGCCCCTTAAATTATTATTTAAAGACAATTTCTAACCAAACAAAAGTGAGTCAGGTCCTCCCAAATTAGGATCCTTCACCTCCCTCACACCCAGCCCCACAAATGTGGCAGAAAGGCACCAGATGGAGGGCAAAGAGGACTGCTCAGGCTGGCTCCACCAGCCCAGAACCCCATCGTTAAGCATAAACACTCTAAAGAATTTCTTTACCAGTGTTCTGGGTTGTTGTGGAATTTCAGGAGCTAAATACAAAAAGAAACAAAAAAATTAAAATTGTAAAAATAAGGATGTTGAACTAAATTGCTAGCTTTATTAGCCTCTCTGTGGTAGCTCTCTATTAACAATGAAACTAATCCCTGAAAACAGTTAGAGGTTTCTCACCATTGTGAGGTGTCATGAATAGTTAATCCAGCCTCTCAATACTCTGACCCTGACTGCTGGCACAATGGAGGAAGTAACACAAGTTCTTAGATAACTGAGAACTGTTACACTCACAGTAACTGCCAATGCTCTGGTCACTGCATGGTAAAGCTTTCTGTTACTCTTACAAATGATCATTTGTGAGTTTTTTTTGATACATCATAAAAACTTTAGAAATTACAGGTGTCCCAGAAAAAGAAAGTATTTTAAATCTCCACTTACACATAGCTTTTTCGTATTAGATATTAATACACAATCACAATTACTTTGTTCTCACAGTCATACATTAAGATATTTTAATTTGCAGTTTTTGTATATAAAAGACTGTAGTGCTAAGGGTACAACTCAGTAGTAGAGCACGCACAAGGCCCTGGGTTGGATTTCAAGGACACAGAATAATAAACTGAATTCAAGACAATGAATGCCTGCTTTCCAATTCCTTTGACAAGCTAAACAGTCTCAAAAACAAATTTCACTAAGTCCAGACATGGTAAAAATTTTGTCTAAGACTATTCACATGTATAAGAAAATAAGCTGTATCAAAAAAGCTTGTTTATAAAATTTAAGAAAAATCCCTAAAGTCCCAATTCACATTAACTTTAAGATCTTGGAGAAGAAAATTGATAATAGTCTAATTTTTCCCTCCTGAATTTCCTAAATACCAACAGGTCTGAAGGTAGTTGCTACCCTGGGTAGGAGTGAGGGTCACAAAAAATAGAAAATATGATTAATTTTACTTAAACCACCAGGCTTATTTAAGTCCTTTACATGTAAGTCCAGAACTCATTTAATTCTGCCAACAGCTGTGAGCAGATAGGTTCCTAATATAATTTCCATTCAACATGTGTAGTAACTAAAGATCTCAAAGTTAAGAGAAATTTGCTCAAATGGTATTATTGTTGTAAAGAGGGGGTTTAGATAAAAATATTTTTAGGCAGTCAGGCAGGGCCAGGCCCTTGAAAGAAATAATATAGGAAACAAGATGCCAGCAACTCGGGAATGACATAGGTTCCTGCTGTGAACCAGCCCTAAAGGCCAAACAAATGGTAAAAGAATAACACCAGGAGTTGATATTCTAAATAGGTAGCGATCACCTGAAAAGACCCAAGTGAGTCACTAGCCCAAACCCTAGGGAAAGAGACTCTGTCCCCTATTCATGCCCGCTTACTATATGACTCGCTTCCCCATTTGGTCCTGGGTCTAATCAACTTTACCTAAGCAATGATGCTTGTAATCCCATTGGTTGACCACAGTTTTGTCCCACCCCACATCCACCTAAGCGAGACCCCTTCTCTACATTAGTCCCGCATGGTTTTGCCCTGTAAAAGCCCCTAAAAGAGACAGCTTCCCGGGGTAACCCGCTCGGGCCTCCCTTCTGTCCCTCTCCAACAGAAGTTTTTCTATCCAATAAAGTTTTTTTCCTCAACCTCCGTTTGTTCCTAAAATTCATTCTTCGGTTTTAGAGAACACAAACTCATCAAGGTCAGATTGGGAGTTTTACTTCCCTGTATCATTATGACCCTGAATTGTCAGCTACTAAACAGATTAAAGCAGAAGGATCACCTGAGCCCAAAGCCAGCCTGGGAAATACAGTGAGGTACTGATCAAATCAACAAACAATAAAGGCCTGGGAGATAGCTCAGCAGCATAAGTGCCTGCCTGGAAAGCACAAGGTCCTGAGTTCGATCCCCAGTAACACACAAACACACATGGAACAGAAATCTGCTCAGGATTCCACAGTCAGACAACTGCAATTACAACATCAAAATGAAAACAATTAACTGAACATGGTGGTGCACATCTGTAATCCCAGTGTTGAAAGAGAATCACCACAAGTTCAAAATTAGACTGGGCTAAACAACTGAGTTCAAGACGAGCCTGAATTACAAGTGAGATCCTATCTCAAAAATCATATGAACTACATATATGGAAAAATAGGTGATTGTGTATTGTAAAATAGTAAGACAATCTCCTAAAATTAATCAATTGTTTTAACACACATATTATCAAAATCTCAAGTGCCTTTCCTCCCTCCCAGAAATGGAGAGGTTGGTGCTAAAATTCACACGGAAATACAGGATTCTGACTAACTAAAACAATCTTTAAAAAAAAACAAAATTAGAAAATTCTCACTGCCTAACTTCAAAACTTACCACAAACCCTGCCAGGGATATAGCTCAGTGGCACACCACTTGCCTGGCAAGCACAAGGTCCTGAGTTTAATTCCTGATACAAAAAAAGAAAAAAGTGAAAACATATCACAAAGCTACAGTAACAAAAACAAGTGTGAAACTAGCCTAAGAATGAAGTTACATCAATAAAGTAGAACTGAAAGTCCAGAAATAAAGTAATGCACAACAGTCAATCAATTTTCAAGTGCACCAAATCATTCAATGAGAAAACAGTTCTACAAGTGGTGTAAAGAAACTGAATACACATATGTGAAAGAATGAAGCTGGACTCTTGCTCACACCATACTCAAAAATTTACTAAAAATTTTCTAAAGGAAGAAACAAATGTGAGTCTTCAGAACCTTTGATTAGGCTATATCTTAGCTATGGAAAGCATAATAAATAAATTAAATTAAATGTAAATAAAGCTCTGGTACAGCAAAATGTATTATCAAAATCCAAACGAGAGAAAAAACATTTGCAAAATTTGTATCTGAGAAGAATCTAGCATCTACATTATATAAAGAAGTCTTACAACTCAACCATTAAAAGCAACACAAAAACAACCCAATTTAAAAATGGACAAAGGACTTAAAAAAAAGTGTTTCTCCAAAGATAATGAATGTAATATGAAAAGATGCTGTCATTAAGGAATGCAAGTCAAAACAATATAATATTACTTTACATCTACCAGGATTAATACAACCAAGAAGACTCACAACAAAGGACACCCACACTTGGGAGCCCCCTTGGTCCGCTGAGTGGAATATAAAATGGTATGGCTGCTTGGAAACAGCCTGACAGTTCCTTCTGAGAGCTTGACCAAGTGTTACCATGACTCAACAGTTCTACTCCTAGAAACCATATGTTCCCCGTCCTGGTCACACAAAATCTGTACACAATGTTCATCAGTGGGCACTCAAAATAATCAAAAAGTATAAAAACAAAGCAAACAAAAAAAACATGCTCACCAACTGATGAGTGATAAACAAAATGAAGTACCGCTCTACCTAAAAGAAAAGAAGTGCAAGGACAGGCCACTCCCTCCATAAGCTCAGAAAAATTACACTATGTCAGAAAAGCCAGAAACAAAACACAGGACTCCATGTACACAAAATGTCCAGGACAGGGAAGCTCACAGAGACAAGGTAGATAAGTTGTCTGCTGACCATCAACATCGGCTATCATTAAGGAAGTTTCTGTTTGAGTTGATGAAAAATGTCCTGAAAGTATATAATGGTAATGATGATCACAATATTAACTGTGACTGTTTAAAAACTTGTGAGTTATATTTGTGGAATTTAAAGTGGTGACAACTTAAGTGAATATTTTTCTTAATTAAATTTCCAGTGTTATAGTACGTGACCAATCCAGGCTAAGAATCCAAGGGGTCAAGCTCCAAAGGGAACTTCACAGCTGTCCTATGGAGCCTGCAGGGGGATATGACCACTCTGAGAGGGGAGTGGAATAATCAAGAGAACAGCTGGGCCAAGTGTGGGGGTACACACCTATAGGGAGGCTGAAACAGAAGGATCATTGAGAGTGCAAAGCCAGCCTGAGCTATGTAGTGGGTTCAAGGCCAGCCTGAAATACATAGAAAGACTGTCTCAAAAAAAGGAGGGAGGCTGGAATTGGCTATGAGAATCAGAAGGAGTTGGTCAAATGAAGAAAGGAGGAATGAACCCTCTCCCAGCACAAAAATATTCATGTGTACCACTCCCGGTCTTTTGTTGTTGTTCCAGCTTGGTTTATGTTTGTTTGTTTATTGTTTTCAGGCTGGCCCTGAACTTTCAGCAATCCTCCTACCTCAGCCTCCCAAGTGCTGAGATTATAGGCATGTACCCCCATTTGTTTTATCAGCTGAGTTAAAATGCACTACAGGAAATGAAATCAGAGATACTAATGGAGGGTGCTCTACGCTGGTTGAGTAAAATTCAAAGGTGAATAAAATTTAAAAGCAATTTTTTAAAAAATTATATGCTGTTGGAAAATATTAAATTTCGTCAAACTATTTATAACGCTTGCCAACTCACTACATTTCACTCTGTGCCTGTACACCCACACAGTGCCCCTCAGAAATTTTGCCAATTATCACTTTTCTCACTTTTAAACCCTAAAATTCTCACTTCAATCATCAGTTGTCCCATATTGCTATATTTTTAAAAAATGAACCTTTCACATAGACAACCAATAGTAGTCTATTTCCAAGGCTTTATTGCTTTTATAAAATGTTATAAAGCAACACAGATACTTTGGCAAAATAGTCTGGACCTTTAGGGTTGTTACCAAGAGCATAAATAGGAAATATGAACTAACTCCCAGTGTGCTGCTGCTCTTATGGCTGCACTCAGCTCTACCCATAGCTCTTTCCGTTCATGTTTTTTGTCAAACCGGGGATTGAACTCAGGACCTTGAATTTGCCAGGCAAGCATTTATTCTACTGAGCCATCTCCCCAACCACCCCATCCATGTTCTAAAGCAGGTATTGCTCAAGTGCTCAACTGCCAAGGTTGGGGCCGATCTCCAGATTCTCCCTCCTTGGATTCCCAGGTGGTGGACTCCGAGAGTGAGCATGGTTTCTGTATTAATAAGCAAATACCAACGCACAGAGCCTAAAACACATAGAAAACAAGTCTTACCCTTGTTTTATCAAAGTGACCTTGAATCAGTATTCCAAAACTCAAAGTCTTAATCATTATCATCTTTAGCTATCTACTGAGTAGCTGGTTTCCAATCATACAACACCATTTTTTCCCCCCAGAACTGGAGATTGAACTCAGGCCCTTGTACTTGCCAGGGAAGTATTTATTCTACTGAGCCATCTCCCCGGCCCCAAAACACAGTATTTTAAACATGAAATTGTATGTGAATATAAAAACATTAGGGGCTGGCAAGATAACTCAGCGGTCGCGCCTCTCAGGGACCGCGGTTCGATCCCCCGCACCACATGCCATGCCAGCCCCTCCCCCCCAAGGCGGGCTGAGCTGACCCCCCCCAGCAAAGAAAGAATCCGTGATGTATAGCGAGACACTGTAATAAATAAATGAATTTTTTAAAAAAATAAATAAATAAAAAATAAAAAAATAAAAACATTAGGACTGACCCAACCTGAACAACTCAGCAAGTCCTTAACTCCAAAAAGGGGCTATGGATGCAGCTCACTGTGAAGGTCCTTGGTTCAATTCGAAGTACTACCCCCCAAAAAAAAATTTTAGTAACTATACTTGTAATAAGCAAATAATACTAACAACCATTCTGAATGTGTCCAGCATAATTCTATTTGCTTTTTTTTTTTAAGGGAGAGAAGAGTGAAACAGAATCTTTCTTTGTATCCCAGGCTGGTCTTAAACTCACTATGAAGCCCAGATTGCAAGGTGACCTTCCTACCTCAGTCTCTAGAGTGCTAGGAATACAGGCATGTGTCACCATGTCCAGTCATAAATATTCTCAGTTTTTGTTGTATTATTGATTTTTTTTTAACTGGGAGTAGAACTCAGGACCTTACAGGCAGGTTCTGAGCTGCTGAAGCTATCTCCCTGGCCAATGTCCTCAAATTTTTCAATAAGCTTAAACCAGGTATGGTGGCTCACACATGTAATCCCAATCACTCAGGAGACTGATATGAGAGGACCACAAGTTCAAGGTAACCTGGGCAAGTAGCAAGAGTTGATTCAATTGTTTTAAAGAATAATGAAAAGGGTTAGGATGTAGGTCAGTGCTCTCTGGATCCAATGTCCAGTACTGTGCTCCTCCTCCAAAAAAAGTTTGCATACTTACATTCATAATACTTTAAAAGTTATAGCACAATTTCATAAATCCAGTCCAATTCAAACCAAAAATGTATAATCTTGCCTTGTTTCTCCATCCAAAGAAAATTTTTTCTATCCCCTCTGTCATAGGATTAGGATATCATTTATTAGACATTTACACTGTACTAAGTAGTTGGAGGAATTAAAGGTCACTAACTTATATTAGGCCTAAGCATCAAATATTTCTGCTATATTTCATAGCATTTTATTGGGAAATGTAGGCACAATTTAAGCATTATAAGAAAGTCTCAGGAAAAGTCTCGGGACATATCCCTTTTATTTAGCATTTTTCATGCACAAAGAAAGATCAGTTATACACATTCATAGCCTACAAAATCACTCTTTTGTGGTGGTGATGCCTAGGAAGTCCCTAAAGGTAATTCTGATTTACATCTAGTTTGGAGAATCACACTGTAAATACACAATTCATTCCATAAGCACAATTAGCCAACCGTGCCAACCACTGTACTAAATTAAACATGAACAATGCTAGATATATCCAGCCAAGTCCACTTCTTCCAAATCTAACCTAGAAAAACACACATGTGGTTTAGGAAAATCGCATCATCTATAACAACAGCAAGTCATGGATAACAACCCAGCAGTATAAATGAACTATGGTACTTTCAGAATACACAGCATTTGAAAAGAATGAGATAGGTCCACATGAACTGACAAAGATATCCAAAACATAGTTCTATCTAAAGAGCAAATTATAGCTTAGAAAACACAATGATACTATTTTTAATGTATATGTAAACGAACAACAATGTTAAGGAAGGGTATATTCAATAACAGAAAAATATTTTACTTCTGGGAATTGTAAGAGATGTATAATTACAATCAGGGATATTTCACCCCTTTTGCAATATAATTTTCATAGGTTTTTTTAATAATTAAGAAACACTTTATTTATTTATTTATTTATTTATTTATTTATTGGTGGTAGGGCTGGGGAGACGGCTCAGTGGAATAAGTGCTTCCCTGGCAAGCACAAGGGCCTGAGTTCAATCCCTGGTTCTGCAAAAAAAAAAAAAAAAAAAAAAAAAAAAGAATTATTGGTGGAACCAGGGATTGAACTCAGGCCCTTGCACTTGCCAGGGAAGCACTTATTCTACTGAGCCATCTCCTCAGCCCTATAGATCTTACTATACAATTAAAAATGACTGTTTAAAGTAACATTAAGCCGAAGTAATATTAAGCAAAAGTAACATTATGTCCCATTTACAAACATCCCTTTTGTTACACAGCTTTCAAATGGACATTTCAAAAAGACTGTAATCACACCATTATAAATAGTCTCCAAAAATCTCAATTTTCACTTTAAAATTCACAGTTTAATCAAGGTCAAAGCAATGTTCTGTTGAAAATGTGAGGGTGTTATATGCCAGAGGAAGAAAAAAAAAAAAAAAGAACTAAATTTTTTTGACACTGTTGTACCATTAAAAGGGAAGTCATTTGGAAGCTCTACAATTGGCATTTCTAAAAACACCATGTTTACAAACCAAATTTAGTCTGTCCCTTCTAATTCCATCCATAACAGACTCTTACAACAAAGCAAAATTGCCAAATCACTGATCTAAAATAACAAAACCATTTTAAAATGTTATTAAGCATCTTATAAAATAACAAGACTCTATGACAAAATGGGCAATGTATGCTTATGAAAAACACACTACCTTTTATGAAAAGCAAGCCCAGGAGCTAGGACTTTGCAAGAAAAGCCAGTGCTCTCATCTCTCCTTGTACTAGGCCATGTGCAGGAAGGAAATATGTGCTCAAGAAGCTACATGTCCAATGCCAGGCACTAAATCAGGAAAGAACACTCACTACATTTGTAATACCAGCACTTTTGAGGCTGAGGAAGAAGGATTACCATGAGTTCAAGGCCAATCTGGGCTACATAGTGAGTTTAAAGTCAGCCTAAATTACAGAGTAAGACCCTGTCTCAAAAACAAAACAAAACTCCACCATAACAGAGGTAAATGTAAAACAGCTCAGTAGAATAAGCACTTCCCTGGCAAGTGCAAGGGCCTGAGTTCAATCCCTGTTTCCACCCAAAAAAAATAACAAAAGAATAGAACATCAAAAAAAAACTCAACAAATTCTAGTCTTCATTTCTTTTGTAATAACCCCCTTCCAACTATGTTATCTATTTTAATAAAAAATAGTTCTCCTATATTCCTCAGTCTATAATTAAACTAGCCAATATATTTTCACTCATCTTAAGTTTTGTCCTTCTCTACCCAAATTCTCTTTCTCTACACCTAACTCTTCAGTCTGAGATTATTTTATTTAAGTTAATACAACTGAATAAACTGGGCATGGTAGTATATTACAGTAATCCCAACACTTGGGAGAGGCTGAAGAAGAACAATCAAAAATTCAAACCCAACCTGGGCAATATAGTAGCTTAGCAAGACCATGTCTGAAAATAAAAAATAATAAAAGGGCTGGAGATATAGCTCAGTGCAAGGGTTCTAAATTAAATTCCCATCATAATAATAGCATACATACAAATATCTTCAATACTGAGAGTGGGTTTACAGGTAGCTATTGTATTATACTTTATACCTGCATATTTCATGAAAATCTCACAACTGAAAGCCAGGCGTGGTGGCGCAGGCCTGTAATCCCAGCACTCGGAGGTTGAGGCAGGAGGATTGTTGTGAGTTCGAGACCAGCCTGAGCTACAAAGTGAGCTGAAGGCCAGCCTGAACTGCATAGTGAGACCCTGTCTCAAAAAGACAAAAAAAAAAAAAAAAAGAAAATCTCACAACTGAAAAATACTTGACCAGAAAAATGACTGCAAGATGTGCTAGCACAAAGCGAACACTATCCCATAAGGACTGTCGGTCATCTGCCCACTTTCACCCTCTTCTTACTGTGTGTGTGGTTTCTGTCTGACTTCGTCCTCTGTCACATAGTAAACCTCAGCTACCAAGGCTTCAAGGGATGGTGATTCTGGACAGCCACCTCCCTGACAGCTCAAAGACCACCAACCTTCACTTCACCTAGGCCATATGGCTCGAGACACTGGCATCTGACGCAATGCAAATGGAAGAAAAGATGCCTGACCCTCACAGCATTTGGTCACAGGCCCGGCCTGGATGCTGTGGCCTCCAAAACTCAGCTAAGGATCTGCTTTGCCAATGGTCCCAGGATCAGGTAGTATTTCTGGTCACTATGAGAAAGAGGCAGCAAAGTATTACTAAGTTAAAGCCCTCAGGCTGGGCTTTAACTTGCAGTCCTCCTGCCTCAGCCTCCCATCTTTATCTGCATAAAGAACATGTTAGGATCTGATACAATGGTGCACTCCTATAATCCCTGCTACTTTAGGAGGCTGAGGCAAGATTCAATTTAAGGCCGGGGGGCTGGGAAAACGGCTCAGTGAAATAAGCACTTCCCTGGCAAGTGCAAGGGCCTGAGTTCAATCCCCAGTTCCACCAAATTAATTAATTAATTAATTAATTAATTAAAATAAAAAACAATCAAATTCAAGGCCAGCCTGGACAACTTAGACTCTGTCTCAAACTTTAAAAAAAAAATCTCAGGGTAAACCTCAGTGATAGAATACCTGCCTGCTTTGGCATGCCTGCTTTGGCATGCATGAGCTCCTCCTGGGTTCAATCCTCAATACCACATAAAATGCGTAAAATAAAATTCTAAATGTTTAGAAGGGGAGAAGATATGAGTTAGCATTCCCTCAGTTAGGCCCCAGCATGGGTAGTAGTAGGGAACATTCCCACTTACAGATGGCAGCATCCTAAAATATAAGATAACAACATGTAGAAAGTATACAGTCAATAACTGGCAAACCTGGAACTTGGCCCTAGTGTATCCACCTTTAAAAACAGTATTAGTAATATTTACAACCATATGCCAGCCCCACTCAACTAACTTCTAAGTTTCAGAAATCTAATTCTTCTCAGGTAGGAAATGAATTATTTCACTTTTCCCTGCAGATTGTGCCATTCTCAAGATGCTGGACTATCTGTGGAATGTCAGAAGTCAGACAGAAAACACACCCATCTGAGTAGCACATCCCACAGGATTGCAGTGGGTACACCAGTCTACGCTCCAGGGCTGGCCAAATAGTTCAGCAGACTAAAGTGCCTGCAAGCAGGCGCAAGGACCAGTAGTCCCATCCCCAGGCCTACAGTGCTGGCCCACCCCCAGGGCATGCTGAGACAGCAGCTGAGGCAATTGAGACTTGAGATGACATGGTGAAGCACCTGTAATCCCAGCTCTTGGAAAGAGCCTGTAAACAGCCGAATCACTAAGAGTCCAATCTAGTAATGAGGCCCTGAACACCCTGTAGACCTTCCCTAAAATACAAAAATAAAGAGACACAGTCTATGCTCCACCCTGTGCCCCAATCCTCCAGAGTGGGCTGGGAGAATGCCTGGCATTATTCAGGCACACATGTCCAAGGACTGGGGAAGAGAAACGGAGAACTGCAGCTTCCGGCAACCATTTTTTTTAGCCTGTCCCACAGAACCAACCAGAAACTTCTGTTCCCATTCGACTCATTCAAAACCTTCTATGCAAAATATTAGGTATCATCTCAGCAATACAAAATTTACAGCAACAAAGTTATATGCCAGCACTGTATTTTAGAAAGTGTGAATCAAATAATACGCTGTTAAAAGTCCCTGGGCCTTTTTTTTCAGAGGATCTAGTGAAAAGAAATTCACAGTATTTCTTCCTTCAAGAGCTCCCATTCTTTGCAAAGTTTGACACAAAGGAAAAGCTACAACCTGGACCTTTGTCACTTTTAATCTTTGCTATACATGTGGTTTGGATCTAAACTCTTCCCTAGGATTACCGTACAGTAACTATTTTTAAATATTTTATATACAATACTTAATTTTAATAGAATGTTATATAAGTTTATCCATCTGTCCATTTATGTTATATATTTTCATTAAATTATTTAATATTTCACATGATACTATCTTGGATATATTAAACATATTACTAAAGTTATATATAAATATAACAAAATATTATTCAGACACATGCTACAACACAGATAAACCTTGAAAACTAATAGGTTCTGGCCCTAGTATAAATTGCTAAATCATTATGGTGGTCATCCAATATGGCTGAAGCCCTTAAAACAAAAACCCATCTTCCCCAAGACCACCTCCTCCTTCTTTTCCAACTCAGTGCAGGGTACAATCCCCAATCAGCTCCCTCAGGTATATCTAACATCCCCCTCAAACCCCACTCCAGGCAAAAGACCATAAAAGCCTCAGCCTCCCTTTGTTCCAATCCAGAGAATTCCTTATCTTCCCAAATTCTCACCATGTCCTCAAAGAAAATAAAGCCACTTTCCCTTTTTCCTTCTGCCTGTTTCTCTGCTGCATCGGTTACCTGAAAAAAAAAAAAAACTATCAAAAATATCATGCTAAGTGAAATAAACCCAAAACAAAAGGAAAGGTATTAACTCCATTTATCTGTGGTATCAAGAAAAAGAAAATTCCATACAGACAATAAGCAGAATAACCTGGCATGATGTCACTCTGGAGGCTGAGGAGGAAGGATCTCTGTGAGGGCAAGGCCAGTTTGCACACAGAGACACTCTTGCCTCAAAATAAAACAAAACAAACAAACAAACAAACAAAAAAAGCAGAATAAAGGTTGAAAAGGGAAATACGGAGTTACTGTTTCATTGTTATGAAACTGTTTGGGGTGATTAGATTCTACTAGAAATAGTGGTTGTAGTTACATAACAGTGTGAATACACTAGGACACTTTAAAATGGCTAAACCCTGCTGTTGCGGTGTACACCTATGATCCAGTACCTGGTAGGCTGAGGTGGAAGATCACCCTGAATTCAAAGCAGCTGGGGCTATATACTGAGCTCAAGGCCAGATAGAATTACAAAGTAAGACCCTGCCTCAAAACAAAAACAAGGGGCTGGGGAGATGGCTCAGTAGAATAAGCACTTGCCTGGCAAGGGCAAGGCCCCAGTTCCAAAGGGGGTTGGGAGACTGGAGAAGGCTCAGTGGAATAAGTGCTTCTCTAACAAGTGCAAGGGCCTGAGTTCAATCCCCAATTCCAGAAATAAAAAAAAAAAAGCCAGGCAAGGTGGCATGTGCCTGTAATCTCAGCACTCAGGAGGACAGCCTGAACTAAACAGTGAGTTCAAGGTCAGTCTGAACTACATAGTGGAGATTCTATCTCAAACACCCAAAATAAAATGACTTATGTGGCTTGTTAGATATTACTGCCAGACAGTATCATCACTGACACTGGATTCAGACTCCACAGCAAAGACACATACTCAGAAGAGGCTAAAATATCACCTAAAATTCTAAATTTAGACAGGATATAAACACTGTTGTAAAAACACTTCATAGTTCCCTTAAATACTTTAACCAACATTATCCAAGTTATCCCCACAAAGAGAACAATCTGGGAAACTGTTTTGCTACTATCGCTGTATTCTGTCCTAGAGGAATGTATCAGAAGACCAAAGAATACTTTGCGCAACCCTCAGACATTTCCACAAGCCAGCCCACAAGTGCTTTTAAGCAAGATCTTCAAAATACTAGACAAACACAATCAGCTTTGTGATGAAAGCACTCTTCTCTATAACAGACATGACTTTACAAAAGTGATACTGTATGCAGAAGCAAACAAGTTGTTGTTTTGCTTACAGGGGCAGCACTCCTAACATTCCTTGAGTCCTAATTTAAAAGATAAAAGTAATTTTGCACTTCTGAACCCAGACAGGATATAGTATAACAAGTTATTTCCAGTTAGGTTATATGATAAAAACCTTTAGAAGAATAAATAACTCAACATATAATGAGCATATGCACTTAAAAAGTCAAATACACAATGAAGGTAACAAGAATTATAGTGAAACAGGAGAGGAAAGTAAATGGGATGGAGCCCAGTGACTTTACATACCCCAAGGACATCTGCTTGCCTGAGGCTGGAAGCATCAGTGCCATTGTCATGTTCAGTAAGAAGCTGGGCATGTAGCTCTGGGCCAGAGCATTTTGCCTGGTTCTGGCATGTGTGTGGCCCTAAACTCAATCCTCAGCACTACCATCAGGCAATAAAACAACAATCAGCCAGGCACAGTGGCACATATCTTTAATTGTAGCTATGTAGGAGGAGGGAGGGAGGGAAAGAGAGGAAAAAGAAGGGGGAGGAAGACGAGGAGGAGGAGAAAGAGAAGGAGATGGAGGAGGGAGGAGGAAAAGGAGAAGGAGATAGAGAAGGAGAAGGAAAAGAGAGCTGGCCAAATAGCTCAGTGGATTAAAGTGCCTACAAGCAGGTGCAGGGGCCAGGGGTTTGATCCCTGGGCCTGTCGTGCTGTCCTCACAGGATGTGCTGAGATGGCAATTCAGACTGGGTGTGGTGGCATAAATCTATAATCTTAGCACTTGGGAGGCTGTAAACAGGAAAATCATTAAGAGTCCCATCTAGTAGTAAAACTCTGAACACTGTGTAGACCCTTCCCTAAAAACAACAACAACAAAAAAGAAATAAGTATTTGAGGAAGGCTGGTGAGGCTATTTACTAACAGTGTGCTTCCCTTTATCACTCATTTCATCCACAAGTGGGTACTGTAATTGCCCTTTCTACAGAAGAAGAGGCAGAAGCACAGAGAGGTACATACCCTTACCAAGATCTGAAGTTATTAAATGACAGCCTAGAAACAAATTTAGACCATCTGGCCACAGAGGTCATGACTATGGCATACCCTATCTGTCATTTAGAGGGTCCAAATTAACATTTATGATTATGCCCAGGCACAAACCAGTTAAAAAGCAAACACTACTGTCTAACTGCCCCTCACACAATCCCTGGGCAACACTCCAGAGAATCTGTAGTGACGGTAACAAACATGGTAATTCTCAAGTTGAAATAAATATGCCCTGATCTTTTTTTCCTGCAGTACCAGGGACTGAATTGCCAAGCAAGAGCTTATTCTACTGAGCTATCTCCCTGGCCCTTGCCCTGATTTTTATATTAGAAATATACAATAAATAGCCAGTCATGGTGGCCCACACCTATAATACCAATACTTGGGAGGCTAAGGAGGGTGTACAGCCTCAAGTTCAAGGTGAGCCCAGAAATACATAGTAAGACACTATCTCAAAAACAAATAAATAAATAAATAAAAATATAAATAAAGTAAAATAAGAAATGGCAGGCTGGGCCAGGGATATAGCTCAGTGGCATAAGTGCCTGCCTGGCAAGCACAAGGTCCCAAGTTCAAGCCCTCTGCTACAGAAATAAAAAAGAAAGAAAAGGAAAAGAAATGACAGGCTGAACAACAACAACAAAAAAAAAATGACAGGCTGGTTACCAAAAGAAGTTTAACTTACATCATCCACTTCGGTTTCCAGCACAGAATGAATTGATACAGGCGTATGGCCCATAAAGTACAGTGGTCGAAAGGGCTAGAAACAAATAGCATGCAGTGTACACCATGTTGGTCACATCTTTCTTCACAGTGCATTTAATGTCTCTTTAAATATTTGTGCATGATGGTACATGCCTACAATTCTAGCACTTGAGAGGCTGAAGCAAGATCACTATGGATCAGTATGATTTTGAGACCATCCTGGCCTAAGTAAGGGAAGCCACTATGCACTGCATAGTAAGACTCTGTCTTAAAAGATAAATAAATAAATACATACATATTTGTTCCTTCTTCAAAACCTATTAGTGTTCTCTGATACATCTGACCCCTAAACCATGTCACTGTCCAGCCCATCTCCTCTGTTGTACAGATCTACCAAAGTTCAGGTATTTAGAGAAAAGATACCTGAAAGACCTTCAGAGGTTATCACATTCTGGTATTTGTTTCTGCCAAACTTAAAAAGCTGTAATCAAATTTAAATAGAACTAGCAAAATCTCTGCAAAGTCACATATAAAAAATACTTTTGATTGGCTTTCATTTTTAAAATATAAAAGTACATACAGTAAAATTCCCCATCCTTTTTTTAGAAAGTGTCTCTTTACTAACTTACTAAATTAACTACATGGGGCTTGAATCCTGCCTCAGTATCCTGGAGCACCAGGATGGCAAGGGCATGCCATCACATCTGGTCAGACAGATTCACTCTCTTAAGTATTCATTTGTGAGTGTTCTAACAGCCTCATTACCACAACAAACAAGTTACAGAAGAGTTCTAGCCCCCTTAAAAAATCCTTCCATGTCATGCCACAAGCAAACCTTCTCCCAGCCCTAGTGATTCCACATTGCTATTCAAACAATCCTGCCTCTTCCTGTACAAATGCAATTCTATAGTATGTATGCTTGAGTCTAACCTCTTTCACTTAGTACAATACATTTAGATGCATATTAGTTTGTTTCTTTTTATTCATGGAACAGCATTCTACTAGGTGGCTATATCAGTTCCTACTTTGGCATCTTTTATGCTGCTGGTGGTAGTTCCGCATCCTAGAATGTCTTTTTTTTTTTTGCGGAACTGGGGATTGAACTCAGGCTCTTGCACTTGCCAGGGAAGCACTTATTCCACTGAGCCATCTTTCCAACCCCAAATGTCATTCTTTCTTTGCCTGGTTGTTGCTCAGTTTAATCAACAGCCACGACCCTTTCTGGCTGTTAGCTGCTAGGTCCCTTCCCTTGCCACTGTTCTTGGATTTATTCCTTTCTGAGCATGGTCTACCTAGTATTCTAGTGAGTTTTGTTGCTGTTGCGTGTTGCCTGCTAATTAAATCTCAGCCATCTTATTTGCTCTTACATTCATAGGCCAATTTATTTTTTTAAACAAACCATTACTTTTATTTTCATTAAATTTTACATCAAAAAAGACTTAATTTCTTTTACCTTCCAACCTAGATAATTATACACACGCACACACACACACAATCTAGCTTTGGAGATTTGGTTTACTCTTAATCTAAAAAGACAAAAACAAATACCTTGAATTTGAGCTTGAGTTAGTCTCATAAATTGATCTAGTGAGAAGGACAATAAGAAAAGACACACAAAGTTTACTGAGCACTTTGCATACCTCATAAAATGAGACTACTACTTCACTCCATGGATAGAAAAGTAGAGGTACAGACAGGTAACAGACTTTCCTAGCACCATACGTCTACTCTGTGGGGGAGCCAGGACCAGAACTCAGGAGAGCCTAGCTTTGATATAGACACACTTTCCACACATTCCTAAATGGTATTTCTTCGTGAATGCTGGCAGTAAGAATATGCCTCTTGTTTCTACCTCCTTTATTTTCTCAATGAGCAAAGTACCACAGCTTAGCCTAAAGAAGTCATCCTTCCCCTCCCCCCACTGACTGAGCACCAGGGCTTGCAGCCCGAGGATTCCACTCAGCCCTGATCCACATTCTGACAGCCCCCTTGGGGGGGAGGGGGGGCACATCACACCCTGTTCAGCTCAGTCCAGAGCCAGGGCCCTGGTGGCCCTCATCTACCTTTACCATCACAGAAGGTCCCTAACTTCCCAGGACTCTTCCACTACCCTCTGAAACTTCAGATCTACCAAGGCTTCCTTCCTGTCCAAAGGGACCAGCTGCCTGAGAGCACCCTCCTCCTACAGGCCCTGGGAATGGAAGCACTCTTTCTTCTGCTTGGCCTGGGTGCAGGAGAGGAACAGCACAAGTGAGTTTAGAGGAGGTGGATGTATCCATGTAAAAACCAAGTTCCCATAACCCATCATCCTATATCAGCTTTTTGAACAGCACTTTTTTATTTTTTTAAGTGCTTTTTGAGACAGGGTTTCACTGTGTAGATCAGGTTGGCTTTGAACTCATTATGTGGCCCAGGCTGGCCTCCACATTTTGGCAGCCCTCCTGCATTAGGCTCTGGAGTGCTAGGATTAGAGGTATGCACCACCATGGCCAGTTAAAACATGAACTGTTAAAGAGGAACTCTTCTTAGTCCTAGCTATGGTCTGCGTAGAGATCATGCATTTAAAAGGGGCCAGGAAAACAGCTTGGTGGTCTAAGCACCTTCCTGGCAAATCCAAGGACCCAGGTTCAATCCCCAATAACGCATGCCGTGCCAGTCCCATGCTGTGTCATGTCAGCCACTGAAACTGGGCATGGTGGCACACACCTGCATCCCAGCACTGGGGAAGCTGAGACAAGAGGATCACTATGAGTCTGAGCTGTTTAGCAAGACCTATACAATATAAATAAATAAATAATTTTTAAAAAGGTGGGCAGAGGAGATAGCTCAGAGGCACAAGTGCCTGCCTGGCAAGCACAAAGTCCTGAGTTGAATTCCTGATACATAAAAAAAAAGTATGTAAGTGAGAAACAAGGTTTTGCCTCTGTTGCAAAGGTTCCTCCTCCCCAACAGCCACCATGGTCACAAGCCCTTGGTGGTGAGGTCTTACCTCTCTACAATCTAAGACCTCAAATACAGGCCCTTGCTTTGTAAGTCATACAGAAAAAAATTCATCAACTTAATGGACAGTCCTCAGTTGTCATTGTTCCCACCATTACAGCACCTAAGAGAACACTGTTCTCCTTTTGTTCTCATTCATCCTTCAGCAACCTCAGTATCAGATATGCTGTCTTAAGATTCTAAGTAAAAAAAAAAAAGCTAGGCGTGGTGGCGCAGGCCTATAATCCCAGCACCCGGAAGGCTGAGGCAGGAGGATTGTTGTGAGTTCAAGACCATCCTAAGCTACAAAGTGAGCTGAAGGCCAGCCTGAACTGCATAGTGAGACCCTGTCTCAAAAAAGCAAAAAAAAAAAAAAAAGATTCTAAATAACCTTAAAAATCTCCAGTCTGAAATACTCCCAACCGCACTAGACCTGGATCCCATCCTGAGTCCCTGTAACTTTTATAAACTTTGGAAAAGATGCTGAAACTTGCTAGCCGTTGGTTTTATACTCTTTAATTTTGAAAGTCTGATGGTATAAATGTATTAATTCTATCTATGTAACTGCAAGGGGTCTATATTTTTAGGTTTCATTCTGATATATTTACTGTCTCATTTTGTTAAAAATCTACCCAAAAAATCTGGACTTAATATAATACATCTACTTCTAGCTAAGAAAAATGCATGTTTTTATTACCTTAAAAGGAAACCTTAAGAAATCCAATATATTAGCCTTTCTTGTGTTTTTACCATATGCACAGAAGACATAACATGGTTCCTTTGCACAAGTAGCACAACCCACTTTTTCAATCTTTCCAGGAAGACAGGTCACCAAACTAGAATGACCAGTCTGCATATCCATTATCCAATTCTTGATATAAATATTTCTTTTCAGCCAGGCATGGCAGTACACACCTATAACTCCAGCACACAGGAGGCTGAAACAGGAGGATGAGTTTAAGGTGACACAGTAAACTACACTGCAAGAACCTATCTCAAAAAAGAAAAAAAAAAAAATCTATTTCCACTGAGCTTTTAAGAGTTTGTGTGAGGCAGGATTTATTGCAACTCCCTCTGTTAGGAGCTAGGGTCACAATTAAATGCTTCCCTAACAACAAGCACTGATGGGCCACAGGAATCACTTGATAAAATCAGTCCTGTTTCCTACACCTAGTACTTCCTGGAGCCCTTAGAGAACAATCTCATCTTTGCTCACTCAAAAGCTAGCCCAGAACAAAGGGAATCCAAGAGATACCTACAATTACCAAAGAGAGTACACATCTAGAGAATTCTTTATATTGTATGCAAGAAGAGCTAGAAGCTACTAGATCTGAACTGATGATCTAAGTGATCTACATGGAACGAATAAGAAGTCAAAATATAAAATCTAAGTGAGGATGATTAGGTAATGGATTACGAATATGAGTTAGTTCTGGTACACACTTCCACCCCATTTTCCAGCCTTTCTCCTGGTATTCCAGTTTTTACTTGGGGACCCACTATTCTCCAGTGCTCACAGTTCCATTGAATATGCTACCATCCTGGGCAAAATACACAACCTAGGCCTGGAGTCTGAATGAACTTCATCACATTTCTCAGAGAATTAGTTCAGCAGCAGGTGATCTTAACTAGTTCAGCCTTAATAAACCCTAAAATGCAAACAATATACAAGCCTAAAATATTTCCAAAATTAAAATGATCACTTCAAGTCAGAAGCAGATGATGTTTCAATCATAAATGAAACATATTTAACAAATTCTACACATCAACCTGATTTTTTAATTTTATTTTTAATCTTTTATTTTTTTCTTTTAGATAAATTGTAATTCAAAGATATAGTATAAATCTTAAAACAAAAATTAAGATTAAGCATTATTCAGAAAATTAAATACTAATTAAAAATTAAATGTTTTAAAACAAACTAAAGAAAAAGTTTTCATGGTAGTAAAGAAGTACAAAGAACAAAACATAAGATAAATACTGGAATGACAAACGACCATCACTTCTGGCAGTTTGGGGATAGGATACTGCACAAAGTTCTAGTGTGTTGTAGACATGGACAATGACCATGACACTTACTGGTGGCCAGGTGTCACTTGTGGGACTGAGCTACAGCTATTCCTTTGAAAATCACCCTGTAGACACGTATGGAATCATGACCCATAGGGTGCAAGAGAAGTCCATTTGTAGAGTGTGCTGATGGAAATATTTTGCTGCTGTACACAAAAGAATAACTGAAAGACTAATTGTATACCTCTTATTCGCCTGTGTTTAATTGTTTGCCCTACTGGTGGATTCTTTCCATTCTCGTTCATGGGGTTGTGATCATTTTGCTCCCTCTCTAGAACATCATTTAGTAGTCTGTGTAGGCTTGGCTTTGTCATCATGAAATTCTTTAGTTGTTCTTTGCCATCGAAGTATTTTACTTACCCATTCATTATACTTGAAAGAGAGTTTTGCAGGGTATATCTGCAGGTGGCCTTGTTTATTTATTTATTGGGTACAGGATCTCGATAGCACAGATTCATAGTGATCCTCCTGTCTCAGCCTCCCCTGTGCTGGGATTACAGATATGTACTACCACTCCCTATTTCAGTGGCTGGCATGGTGCACCTGGGGTTCTGGTGCTAACATGGTATAGGTACTGGGGATCGAACCCAGGTTCTTACACTTGCCAGGCTGGCACTTAGACCACAAAGCTATATCTCCAGCCCTAACCTGACTTTTAAAAATAATATACAAACATAAATTAAATACTCTTCCATAATAAACTTTTAAATTTAACTTTTATAGCTACACATTTTTTTTTCCCCCAGAACTGGGGATTGAATTCAAGCCCTTGCGCTTGCCAGCGAATTGCTTATTCCACTGAGCCATCTCCCCGGCCCCATACATTTTTAAGACATACCCTGGCCCCATACATTTTTAAGACATAGTTTCACTGTGTAGCCCAGGGTAGCTTCAAAAGTGTAGCAATCCTCCTACCTCAGCCTCCTGAGCACTGAAAGGATAGGCATGCACCACAACACCAGGCTATTTACACATCTTACATCATGGTTATAAACAAGTTGTAACAGAAACACAAATGTAACAATACATTGCGTCTGAGTTCCTGTCTGATTAGTTGGAAAAAGAAATAACCATAAGAGAAATGTAGGTAGTATACAACATTTTCATGTGCAGCAACTACTTTCAAAGCCAAAACAAAATTTGTCAAGATGAATGCAAATATAAGCTTTGGTAAAAATTAAAAAGTCATACCAAGTAAAGAATATTTAATTTTCTGTGCCATTTATTTTACACATGAGATACAAAGAAAAATGTTTTTACACTTCTGCAAGAAAATTCTAGGGGATTGTTCTTGCAACCTGAATAGAGGGTCACCCTTAGATCTGAGAAGTACTATTCAAAAGAAGATCTCGTGAGCTCCCAACACATCACATGTGTGTGTTTGTTGACCCCTCTGGTGGGACCCCATCCATCTGTGAGCCAAGAGCCTGGAAAGAGAACTGATTTGACTGTTGGAAATTATGAATTAATGTTTCAGGTCACATTTAGTAATGTGGCTACTGACTTCTCTCATGGTGAAGAGTGGCGATGGCTAGATTCTGCTCAGAGTAGTTTATAGAAGGATGTGCTGGTACAGAATTACAAGAACCTAACTTCTCTATGTCTTTCCATAACTAAGCCACATGTGATCTCTTTATTGGAGAATAGAAAAGAACCCTCAATGGTGGAGAAAAAAGTGTCAAAAGATTAGAAATCAAAATGGGACAACAGGGGCTAGGGAGATGGCTCCATAGAATTAGCGCTTCCCTGGCAAGCACAAGGGCCTGACTTCAATCCCCAGTTCTGCCAAAAAAATAAATAAATAAAATTAAAAAGGGACAACAAGTAAGTCTCAGCCAAGGATATTTATGGTCAGATTGATCCCAAACTGTAATATTAGAAAAACCTTTAAACAAGGTTGTGAATTTTCAAATGTTAACAAGGACTGGAAATATGGAGAAAAGATGGAGAGGAAACAGCAGATAGAACATTTCAGACCAGTGATCTGCGCCTTTAGAGAAAACCCAACTGGGGAAAGTGTTTATAAGTACAATACATTTAAAAGCATCTTCCAGCCGGGTGTGGTGGCGCATGCCTGTAATCCCAGAACTCGGGAAGCTGAGGCAGGAGGATTTTTGTGAGTTTGAGACCAGCCTGAGCTACAAAGTGAGCTTAAGGCCAGCCTCAACTGCATAGTGAGACCGTCTCAAAAAGACAAATAAATACATACATACATACATGCATACATACATATATCTTCCATTTAAGTACAGCTCTTTCTGAACCGTACTTCAGGTAAGTTTTGCTGAAGAGAAACCACATAAATGTGATATATTAAAGAAAAGTGTACACAAAAAGTCAGTTGTAAAAATGAGAATAGTAATGTCAGAAATAAAGTTTTGGATTCTAAAAAAAAAGAAGAAGAAGAAGAAGAAGAAGAAAATTCTAGATATGGCTATGTCCATTATAGCAGCATTATGTACTGACACAAACTGTCTTAAAATTAGAACCTTAATTCTGACTTAGTATCTCCCAATCTTTCAATCTCAGTTTCCATAAGCCCTTCCTCACTTTACAAAATGCTGTCACATAACTTGACTCACAAAATTAAATGACTGCACAGGAAAAGTAGATACAATTGTTCAGGGTTGAGGACACAGTGTAACAGGGCCTGCCTCACAAGCATGAAGTCTCAAGTCCTAGTCCCAGTTACTCCACCCCCAAAAAATAATTGTTCCAAATATTTTCACTAGGGGATAAAGAGTACTTTGAAACTATTCCCTATTTTTAATCTTTCATGATCAGCTAAAAATAACCTTAAGAAAATTAATAATAAAAATTAAAATCACGACCAGAAAAAATGAAATTTGCAATGGAAAACTTTGCTGCAGTTCAAACCCAATAAGGCAACCTTATCAAAATCACAAATGAGGACAATGTTAACTTGTTTCTTTGATCTCAATAGCACTGCTACTCTGGCAGCATCCCACAAAGATAGAGTCAAATGGATCTATTGTTGAAGTCTGCTAGATGTAACAAAACGAGTTAACTATGGCTCAGAAACTGGTTTCATCATCCTGAAAACGTTTGGCTCATATTCCATGAGTCAAAAAACAATACACCAAAATCTCTTAACAACCCAGATTGCCAATCTGAGTTATTTACCAGACTTGGCACCTGATGACTTGTTTCTGATTCCAAAAATTGATTCTAACATCAAAGGATAAAGATTTATGACCAGTGAATATATTCAAATCCTTAAGATCTAACAAGACCTTGAGGTACAATAGTGGCATTGTTACAGTAAATACAGACCACTTGCAAACCAGATTCATTTCAACTTGTGGCCATTCACTGTACTTATAAATAAGTATGGTCTCATTTAGACCACAAAAAAGCTGCAGATGGGTTGCCACTTTAAATTCTTTTTGGAACAAAGTAGCATATGTGTTTATGTCTTCTAAGAGAGATACCTTGCCCCAAGATTTGCCTGATTTTGTCTTACCTCTTCATTCCTCATTACACAGTACACTAAGACTCAGTAAAATGACAAATGGCAAGAAAAACTGACAAATGTAAAACAAAACAAAACATCTGGCCCATTTCTCTTTCAGTATTGTGACTCAGAAATCCAGAGACTCCTAATATATAAACACTCCAACTTCGGTACTGTAGGACTATACTGTTCATATATGTTCACCAATTACTACACACTCCTATGGATTCCCTCTTTGCTGAAAGAAAAGACTGAAAACTTTAGACTACAGACAAGTCAGAAAGTATATGCTTTTAAAACCAAAGTTAGGTCCCCACCTAACTGAAAAACATTAACTCTCATTAGAATCACGATTCTAGAAGCATCTAGAATGTCGATCATAACTATTACCCAAAATCTTTCAGGCCAAGTTCACATTTTCAGATTTCTATGCACTCTAGGTCTTCTAAAAACTCGCACAGAGAACATATAGTATGTTCACTAACCAAAAATTTGCTGCCTACTAGTTTATTTTATTTTATTTTATTTTTTTTTTTTTTTTGTCTTTTCGAGACAGGGTCTCACTGCAGTTCAGGCTGGCCTTAAGCTCACTTTGTAGCTCAGGCTGGTCTCGAACTCACCAACAATCCTCCTGCCTCAGCCTCCCGAGTGCTGGGATTACAGGCATGCGCCACCACGCCCAGCTCAAATAGGTGTTTGTTTTTTGTTTCTTTTTTTCTTTCCAGAGCCAGGGATTGAACTCAAGCCCTTGTGCTTGCCAGGGAAGCACTTATTCCACTGAGCCATCTCCTGGACCCTGCTGCCTACTAGTTTAGCAAAGTAGTACACAAAAGATACAAAGGGATTACTATTTTAGATTATAGAGAAATAACCTTTCTTTAAAAATATATGCCAGATAATTCTATGCTCTCTCCCTCATTGCTCTGTTATTTCAGTTCTTCTGTACAATTTGAGGAAATTGAGTATAAAATTACAGGAATATGCAGCATATTACAGTGGAAGGTAAAAAACAAAACAAAACTCTTCTAACCTGTTTACCAGTAGCTGTGGCCCCTAATCAAACTGCTAACAGTAACAGGGAAAGAAGAAAAAGAAAAAAACAAAAAAAACAACTGTGTGTGTTACACACACAAACACATAAGCAAAAGCTCAAGTAATAAATAACTCCAGGTACTTAAGAATTCAGACTTGTGTGTGCACACTTCTTTCATTCATTCTTTTTTTTTGGCAAATGGATCTTGTACATGGGCCTTACATACCATCTTAGCAGAGTTAAAGAACAGGAAACTTTGGGTTTTGGAGAGAAGTAAATTGTGAAAACTAGAAAATGTATGGAAATAAAAATTGTTTCCTAAGTAACTTCTTTATATATGAAAAATTGTAAGTCTTGCTTTTTTTTTTTTTTTTTTTTTGAGATGGTCTCACTATGCAGTTAAAGCTGGCCTTGGACCACCGTGTAGCCCAACTGGCCTCAAACTTCCAGTGATGCTTCCTGCCTCAGCCCTGTGAGTTCTGGGATTACAGGTGCTACCACACTGAGCTATAAGCCCTGCTTTTAAACAAAAAGGGAGAGGTCAGAGTAGTAACTGCTTTCCACTCAAAACCAACCAATGTCCTACACCAAAGTGGCATAGTTTCAGACATGTTCTGGTCCCCTTGAACATGCCTAGGGAACCAAGTGAAAGAGGTATGAAAATCTTAGGAGGGGTAGGGAAAAAGAAGTGTTTCCTTTTCCAAAAGGTATTATTATCTGATGTACTTTACAACCCTGAGAAACCACCAGAATTCTGCAGTACTTCTTTGTTTTAGTTTGCATGTTGGTCTTGTCATTTTTCACTGCAGAGAGAGAGAGAAAAGAGGTACTATGTTCTTTTCAACGCTTTGAAAACCTTTAACAGATTTAATCAGACTCTGGGATGTAGACCATCTCTATACTCTATCTTCACACCATTGAATATATTTTATAAAAACTAACGTAAGTAAATAGCACTGAATATTAATGAAAATCATAACGATGAATTTTTTATAAGAATTCTTATTTCTTGGGCTGGGGAGATGGCTCAGTGGAATAAGCGCTTCCCTAGCAAGCGCAAGGGCCTTAGTTCAATCCCCAGTTCCGCCAAAAAAAAAAAAAAAAAAAAAAGAATTCTTATTTCTTATCACAAAGGATATTTCACTAAGACCAAACTGTTTTAAGAAAAAACTAATCTTAAGAGACCATACCATAATCATCCTTCGGTAAACACATTTTTTTTTTTTTTTTGTCTTTTTGAGACAGGGTCTCACCATGCAGTTCAGGCTGGCCTTAAGCTCACTTTGTAGCTCAGGCTGGTCTCGAACTCACAACAATCCTCCTGCCTCAGCCTCCCGAGTGCTGGGATTACAGGCATGTGCCACCATGCCCGGCCGGTAAACACATTTAAGCCTGACATTTTCTTGAAATTTCAAAAAGGGAAGAGGTGAGTTCTCTACCCCTGCAATAGCAGAATGTACCTGCCTGAACAAAGAAATAAAAAGTCATGAAGAAAAACCTGCTGGCTAACTGCCTCTCTCTCCCTGGCAAGATGTCACCATCAGCTGGAGAAGCATTTAATCAAAAATTTACAAACGTCTTCATTTGCAGTCCATTTTATTGTGTATTGTATATGTCTCTAACATACACAGAAAATAACTTTATGAATAAAAATCTCATGAATTCTCAGAAATAGAACTGTTGGAGCAGCACTTTTTAAAAATAAAATAATACCAAGAAGGAGGCAACAAGACTAAATATTGTACAAAGACATATTTGAACAGAAGGTTACACACTTCTGATCAGGAACCATCTCACCATGTTACCCTAATTCTAAAAAGGAGATAAAATCTTTTTCCTCTTATTTTACAACTGTTCGGTGAGGGAAGAAACTGCCTATCAGGCAGGTGCAGCTGAGTGTGGCCTGCAAACACCAAGGCAGCTCCAGAAGATGATTTAGTGCAAGAGTCAGTCTTTTTCATGTGAAAGAGATCATCAAACTTATATGAAGGTATACTTAACTATGACCTTTCCCAAGGAGAGGCATGAATAATCAAGTAATTAATATTTAGTACTATTCTAGGAGAGTGTTACTACTGAAAAATTTAAAGTACAAAAGTCATTCTCCCTCTGCTGTGGTATACACAATAAAGGTTTTCCTAAAGGAAGAAAGCGCTACTGTTTAAAAAAAAAAAAATTCTATTATCTTTGAACTTAACTGGGTAAATTAGTGGCCTGAGATTCAAAGGAACAAACACTGGCAGCATGTGGATGCGTTTGTTAATAGACATATAATGTTCTTTTATGCTCTATAATTTCTAAGTACTATTTAAATCTTACTTTTAATATCTATACCATACTCAGAAAAAGGTACTTTGATCAAAGTGGCTTTGATCAGGCTGTTATGTGAGAAATGTTCTATACATTATCAAATATATAATGCTTTCTACTGAATGTATATTACACAGATCACTCATGTGTTACATAAAATTTTAAAAATAAAGAGAATTGACTTTTTTTTTCTGCTTTGTTAATGAGAAGAAAAGAAAAACTCCTTGAGAAATAGTATTAAAGATACACACTACAAATACTCAGCAGGGTCCTACAAAGGTTTTAAAAATTTTGGTAAACATGATTTAATACAGAATACAAATAAATGTATGTTCAAAGTGATTATATATATGTGTGGTTAAGACTATTTTTCCCACTGAGTATGGTGGTGCACGCCTGTCATCCCAGCACTCAGAAGGCTAAGGTAGGAAGACTACCACAAGTTCAAGGACAGCCTAAGCATAGTGAGGCCCTGTCTCAAAAAAAAAAAGACTAATTTTTTTCTTACTATATTTTTGAATTTCCTACACTTTAATATAAGTATGTATTTTATAGTCTGAAATAATATATATTTTATATCATCATCATAATTTAATAATGAAGTGAGATAAACTGTGCTGTTAGAGGAGTTTGGGCTCTGCAAAACTACCTCTACTTGAATAATAATAGGTCATAAGGTTCCAATGACTTACAATCTCTAATACTAGATCCCATCATCTACAAAAAAACAGATAGGAGGAACAACATTAAAACTGTGGATGACAAAGTAATACACAAGAAACTGTTCTCCAAAGTACTTGACAACACAAAGAACCTGGTAGCTTTACTACTAGGGCTTACTTAACAAGGTCACTAGGTTAGTTTGTGGATAGAGTTTTGCTTGCTCCACCTAGAGGTCATAAAAGTCTATGACAATGTTTTCATGGAAAACTAATAGTGCAATGAGGTGAATTTTTAAAAGAAAAAGCATGTTGGAACAAAACCCTGTCCTTTCTCTTCCCAACAGCTAAATATGAACCAGACAGAAATGACATCTGAACACATCTTTCTCTATCTCGCAGGCATTCAAGATTATGCTCACTGAGCACTCTAGAAAACCCCTTCTTGGGCAAATACAGAATTTTTGTGTTCACATCACACAGTTGGTATCTGTAAGAATGGAAAAGGCTGACATTAGAATTCCTACTTGGGATAGCCAACAGGAGGAGGAGGATTCTGTCAGGAATGGTAGACATGCTGAGCATGTGTTGATTTTCATATAATTGTACAAATATTATCAAAACCATCATCCCGAGGACTGCCTAGTTATGACTAATCCTACTTGTGAATGGTAAGACCATTTTTGTGTTTCCAAAAGTTCTTAATGTATGGAGAACACAAAAGAGAACAATAACATGAATTTCTCATTGTTCAACTATAAAGTTTGCTTCCAAGAGATAATCTTACCATTTCTCTAATAACTTGGAAAAGTAGCTTAATGAGAGAATATTGTCAGCTATAATATTCCAGAGTTCTCATTGCACTCATTTCTAGCTCAAATGGAGTTCCATAATTAACCTAAATAGTTAAATAATTAAAACTATGGAAAATAAACAAATAGAATTCCTTTCCTGACCTATTCATCCTCACTGGACTCTTCATTTCTTTTTCCCTTAGCTTTGGACTCTCCCTGGCCCTGGTGTCTCATGATTTTCTAACCCTGCCCCACATTTCTGCAGAGTCAAATTTCTGTTCTGTTCTTTCCTTTTTTTGAGGCAGAACCTCACTATGTAGCTCAGGATGGTCTTGAACTCACCTGCCTACACAGTGCTGGGGGATACAGGATGTGCACCACCATGCCCAGCGGGTGTCAAATTTCTTAAATAAACAGATACCATTATTCTCATGCTTAACACATCATTGTTGCCTGATTTTCCACAGCTAAAGTTCTGCTCTGGTAGGTTATGATCAGACCCCTGTGAAAATAAAGGAGTTATGGACCCTTATATTTACTTCCCAAAAAGTAAATATAAATTTTGCATAGAGTCACAACAAATAAACAATTTATGGGGCTAGGGAGATGGCTCAGTGGAATAAGCACTTCCTTGGCAAGCACAAGGGCCTGAGTTCAATCCCTGGTTCCACAAAAAAAAAAAAGAAAAAAAAATTGCAAAAAAAACCAAATAAACAATTTATGCAGTGCTCTTAACATTCGAAATCTACAGGCTGGGTATGGTAATGCAGGCTTGTAATCCCAGCAATCAGAAGGCTGAAGGACCAGGGAGATAGCTCAGTGGCTAAGCACCTGACTGCTGGCATTAGCAAGGTCCTGAGTTCAATCTCAGGTACCACAAAAAAAAAAAAAAAAAGGCTGAGGCAGGTTCATCCTCAGGAACTCAAGGCCACCCTGGGCTACATAATGAATTCAAGGCCAGCCTGACCTACAAAGCAATATCCTATCTCAAAATTACATATATATATATATATATATATATATAATTGTAAACATAGTACACTCCATTTTCAATTTTATACAATTTATAAATTTATACAAGTCCATAGAAATCTGCTGCACAAATAAGTTAATAACAGCTTACTATAACTAAAAATCCATACAGTAAAAGATAGACTATATATCAAATCACTTTCAACAATGATAAACTTTTCCAGTAACTATTCATTTCTTGCAAGCTTATCATTAAGCTATCCTAGGTCTCGAAGCGCTTGGAGACTCAATTATCAGGACTTTTAAGTATGTGCTAGTTTCATGTATGTCAAAGTTTAAGGATTTAGCAGTAAGCACCATCACAGATAGCTAGAACTGAAGAAACAGACAAGAAACACAAATCTCACATTCATCAAACATCGAACACCAGTGGGGCCGGGGAGATAGCTCACACAAGGGCCTGAGTTCAATCCCTCGTTCTGCCAAAAAAAAAAAAAGATTAAAAAAAATGATGGTTGCCATGCCAGCCCCTCCCCGCAGAGCCGGCTGAGCTCACCCCCCACCCCCGCGAAAAAAGAATCCGTGATGTGTAGCGAGACACTGTAATAAATAAAGGAATTAAAAAAAAATGATGGAGAACTGTTATGTGAAATGATTACCTCTGCAGATATGATCTACCTGTCACCCACAGTCTCCACCCTGTGACAGACAGTACAGATCTTATTCATCTAATTACCAAGCATTGATAGGTGCCCACTCTGAGCTATGGACTCTACTATCTATAAGGACAAATAATGAAGAAATCTCAAGTCAAAATCCTGAGGGGCTTATAAGTCAGCAGAAGAGAAAAACACACAGACACAGTGCTAGGCACACTGCTCAGTTCAATGACAGGGTGGGTAGCCGCCAAGAAAATGAGGAGTCAGGGAACTCTGCCCCCTGGAGGTGAAATGTGAGATGAGCCCCAATAGGACTGAACTTAAAATAGGAAAAAGCAAAGGGGGCAGGCAGGCTGCAGCAGTGAGAATGCACAATGCAAAACTGCAAAACTGCAAAACTGGGAAGGGAAGCCTGCAAAGTGCCCTTCTGAGTCAAGATGCACCAGGATGCTGCCAATGCACAGGCAGGCCAGCGGAAATTCCAGGGAGAAGCTAAACTCAAGGCAGATACAAACAGCAAATAAACCATAACAGACATCAGGCCTCAGTGTGGTGAGAACAGCGAATCCAACAAAGCATTCAGAATTGTAATATGTAAGTGAGACTTTCTCTTAACTCAAATGTTATGTTAAAAAAAAGTGTGAAAAACGATCACATACAAAACAGAAAATTTTCTATCACACATCATGCTGTACTACTTCTGTAATTCTTTTTCCATCTACAATTAACCAATGAAATTCTCTTGTCTTCATTGTACTTATTTTTCTCTTAATTTTGTAGATTTAGATTTTTTCACTATGACATATCTATTATAAGCCTCCGAAAGCCTTTATCAGTGGAATGAAATGAGCACCAAAACAAAAACAAAATAAAATAAAAGGTGTGTTAATTTAAAAAGCCAAGCCAACCAGTTGGCACAAGCCTGTAATCTCAGTACTCAGAAGGCTGAGGCAAGAGGATTGCAAATTAAAGTTTGGGCAATTTAGTGACTTGGCAAGATCCTGTCTTTTCCTCTCTCTTGGCAAGACTGTCTCTGTCATGGGCCTGGGACCTACCCTGACAGACTGTACAGCTGCTCTGTTTTTCTCTTTCACTGCCACGAACTTACCCCAGTGCTACTTTTTATGCTCTGTTTTCAATTTTACAACAATTTTCAGCCTTTTAACCGTATGCTCCCAAGCAGGGCTCCAAGCAATGGAATTTGTACCTTAATCAAGTCATCCCAGATACAACACCTACTTCCTGGAATTATTTCCATCACTGCTCCTGTTTAGGAGCTGTTCTGGTACTGACAAATTTTATCAGCTGACTTTAGAAGAGGGGCAAAATCCCAAGCCAAAAAAAAAAAAAAAACTCTGGAGACAAAGCAGGGGATAATAGGACCACGACAAAAAACAGCATCATATTACCAAACCAAACAGAATGAAAAGCCTTAGAGGACACTGTTCAGCCAGTTGTATCAAAAGGGAAAAACCTCTACAAAGCACCATTAGAAAGGGACAGTCAAAACGCTCAAAAGAGCAGGTGTAGTGGCACATGACTGTAATCCCAGCACTCAGGAGGCTAAGGCAGGAAGATTGCTGCAAGTTTGAGACCAGCCTGGGCTATATAGTGAGTTAAAGGCCAGCCTAAACTGCACAGTAATACCCTGCCTCAAAAAAACAAAATAAATAAACAACATCCCTCCTCCCCCCAAAAAAAGAGCTGGGTGTTATAGCACCTGCTGTAATCCCAGTATACAGGACTAAGGCAGGATTACCAAAAGTTCAAGGTCAGACTGTGGGCTGGCTACACAGTGAGCTCAAGGCCAGCCTGAACTTATTGTGAGACCTCATCTCCAAAACAAAACATATATAACATTTGATACATGCTAAACAATGTGTATGATATGTATCTGCAAGTAAAACAGCACACAAAGCAAACACCAATGGAGACACACTGAAATATCAAACTCTAATTAGTCAAATTTTCCCCTTTCATATTTATAATTTTATGCAGTGAAGGTGTATTACTGAAAAAATAGCACAGCACACATACAACTAGATTAACTAAAAGGATTCAATAATATTAGCTCTGCTAAAAACTAGCTTCAGATCTTGGACCACTCATTTAAGCTCTCCAGACCTTTTCACAGATTAAATTCAAAACTTGGACTAGACAAATGCTTTCAACCTGAGAGATCACACCTGTGAAGTTTTAGTGTAGAATCTGGCACAGAGTGAACACCCAGTACTCACACTAATGCTGTCTATGCTTCAAACCAAGGGCTCAACGCAGTGGCAAACAAGAGCCCACCAAGCAAAGAGGCAGAATTGTGGGGCCCAACTCTCATTTCAACTTCACTGCTTTCTTGCTTCAAATATTATTCTCCCAAATATAATCTCAACTAGAGAAGAGGCTTCACAGTCAAAGCTTTCTATCACTTAGGTCCCTTATAATATAAGGTCATTCTAAGTACTACACACCTGTATCCTCATGCCTTTGGCAACTGCAGAAATACTCTTGATGAACACATAAATCATGAAAATCTAGGTAAACTGTATTTGGCATAATTCTAATACATCACATAAAAATGCTTTATTCTTGTAAGAAACTGCAGCCTTGTCTCTTCTATCAAAGGATATAAACAGGAGTGGCTCCATCTTAGGACTGTAGTGCACCCTAAACAGCCCCTTCCAAATACAATGAATCAGGGAAACACCGGCTCAGTTCAAATTCTGGAAACACAGCAACAAACCAAAATATGACCAACAGGCAAGGCCTTCTGCCCCCACAGCCTTCCCTCTCCCTGAACAACCCTGCCTACCAATCAATTCCTTAGGCCTGCACTGCTGAAACTAGCCAACTGGGTTAGACTAGGAAACTTCAGCCCAGCCAATGAGAAAAAAAGGTTGGCTGATTCCCTTGTGTTAAGACTTAAAAGCTGCTCCCCTGTCAAAGGCATCCTGCTACATCAGGTCTCTGCCTTTGTAAAATGCTTTGTTGAGAATTCTCAATGTCTAAGTCCTTCATCACCTGCACTGACAAACTGAGTTGGGGGCTTATTTCCAACATTCTCAAAGTCTGTGATTGTTTTCCTCCATGGTGGTGCATAACTGTAATTCCATTACCCTGAGAAGCTGAGTCAGGAGGCTCACATTTTGAGCCTAGCCTGAGCAACTTAGCAAGAATCTGTCTCATCATATATATATGTGAAGGGCTCTGGCTGTAGCTCAGTACAAAGATCTCTGGTTCCTCAGTATCTTCTCTCTCAAATCTGCTGGTTGGTAACACAAAACAGACTTTTTAAACAAAGTGGAAAGGTATACTTAATGAAAAACACTATCTGAATAATTTCAAAAAGCATGACTTTTCCTGTAAGCCCAGGTGGCCACTCAGAAGCCTGGGCAGTTTAGCAAAAGAGGTGTCAGGGGGGCTGAGTATGCAATTTAACACAAAAACCATAGTTCAAACTCAAGCACCAAATTAATAATCTGTTCTCCTGATTTTTTTTTTTTTTTTTTTTTTTGGTGGAACCGGGGATTGAACTTAACAGGCAAGCACTTATTCTCTGAGCCATCCCTTTCCTGATTTTTGACTTTGACAATATTTTATTACAAATCTTACATCCATTTCACAAGCGAGATTAAAGAGAAAATAAATGATCACTTGTAGCTATGGTCATCTTCCTGGCAAAGAATTCCCACTATACTTAAAAAAGTTAAGGACAAGATACAGAAAAAAAAAAAAAAAAAGGCTATAAAGACACAAGATATACAAGCACAGGACCAGAGAGTCTGACCTGGACCAGACTCTTCTCACCTACGTATCACCCATCTGTGTGGCTTAGAAAGGGTACAAAGACTTGATGTCACCAAAAGCCTAGCTCCAGTCCACCAGGCACTTTATTAGGCCTAAAAACTAGTTCTGTAACTAGTAAGAAAGCTATTTGACACTTCAGCAAGTTTTTAACTTCACAAGTAATGCGGTTTTCCATAATGAGACTTAAAGAGAATGAATAAAATAATGTTGAACATTTCTGCTTCCTCTCCTTTGTAACTGAAAAGTAGGCTTTCAGTCCAATGCTATTTTTGTTTTCCAGGAGACAAGAAAAAGCTGGCACATAGCAACTTCACCATGGAAGTGTCCATCCCTCTCAGGAGTTTAAAGGTGTTTCAGAAAACTCCAGAGCCACAAGATCAAAACTATTTTCATAACAATTCAAGGCATTGCTAGGCAAATACCTATAATCCCAGAACTCAAGAAGCTGAGGCAGCATTCTGCCAGCCTAGAGTCTGAGGCTAGGCTGTACTGTATAATGAGTTCAAGGCCAGCCATAGAACTGTTTTCACTGAAAAAGGTTAATTTCATGTTACATGAACTTAAACTTTTTTTAAAAGTTTGAAAGATGTCTCTTTTGGAGACATTTCTTAGGAAATGTTCTTGCTACCTCAACGGTCCTCTCAACTCCTAAAGTCTCCATTCTTCACAGCCTGGGTGCAGCTGGAAAGAAAATACCAGGTCAAAATGTTCTATAAAAAGAAAATAGTGTACATTTACATAAACACTACAATTGTATGCCAGATGGGAAAAATGCTACCAAAAAAAGCATTAAAATTCCTTAACAAAATTCAAAACCCAATGAAGGGAAAGCCTTTTGTGAACCCAAGCAATGGTAAACATTCAAGTCTGCATCAACACTAGCAATGTTAAAAAATGCCAAGCAACAAAACATGGCCTCCCAAATTTTAAACTACAAAGTAGAACCACAAAAATGTCTCTAAAACACCTACTCCATTTTCACATTGGAGACACTGTAGGCAGTCTATTACTTTTTCAAGGGTTGACTTACTGCAAATTAAATTATAATAATGGCAGTATTCAATATGTGGAATACAATAATGTCTTTCTTCTCAGTGACTCATTATATGTTTTATTCAGCACCAAAGTGTACATGCTACACACTAACCCAGAACAGGGGAAATGTTTATCTTTCAAGAGTATTTTAAAGAACAAAGTTAAAATAATAAATCTTAAAAATTACAGGAACAATTTGGGGACATGTTATTCATTATCTTTCAGTGGCCTTCAGCAAATGTGGCCAAAAAAAAAAAAATTCACCTAAGGAAGTCTTTTTAAAAATGAAACACCACCTCAGGTATGTTCAACGGAAGTAATTTACAAAGATCCTCACTACTAAAAGCACTTTCACCAGATCATTCATAACTGAAAAACTAGCAAATCATATGTGCAATATGGAGAGAAAACACTGGGTCAAAAATCTATAAAAAGAAACAAAATGTACAAGCCTGTCACACCCACTGAATGAGAAAGAATGCTAATGACATTCATAGAGCATGTCCACTAGGCCACACGCCTAGAATTTTTGCATCTGTTACCATTTAATACCCAATAATCCTATTAACCCTACTGTGAAATCTACTGTGTTCATTGAAGAAGGTACACTAAGAAGTCCATGGAAGGCACAGATTATTATTTTATTTTATTTTATTTTATTTTTTGGTGGAACCTAGTATTGAACTCAGGCCACAGCACAAGCGCTTATTGTACAGAGCCATCTCCCTTGTTAATAATCAAGGCACTGATTATTAACAGTCCCAGAGATGCAGCTTCATTCAAGCAAGACTTTCCTGAACCCCAACAATATTATGACAAAAGAGGCAGCATCAATGTCCTTACATACACTAGTTAATTAACTTGGTCTACACCCAAGTTAATGATGAAAACATTTAACAGAATAAAATTAAAGAAAAATAATTTTTGCCTCCTCACTAAAGAACTCCTTTGATATTAGTTATTAGTTTATTAATGATTTTTGAAGAACGGGTATTAAACTATATAGATACACAATTATATAAACCACAAACCTCCACCTTACTCTTTCTCCTTCTGTTTTTGTGTACTGGAGATTGAACCCAGGGCTCTCTTACTATACATTCCCATCCTTGTTTGTGTTTTTCGTTTTTGACAGAGTCTTGATAAATTGCTCAGGCTGGTCTACAACTTGCCATCCTCCTGTCTCAGTCTCTCAGAGTGCTGGGATTACAGGCACTCACCACCACAACTAGCTTCCTCCAACTTTTGAAACCAGGCATATAAGACACAATCCCACAATATGAGGAACTCAAAGCCAGTATCACTTAAAGAGCCTTGCATAATCCCTCTGGGAAGATTCTATGCTATGCTGTCCACTTCAATCAACTGTGAGACAAAACTGTCAAGGCAGAAGTAGAGTTCATATGCCTTCTCAATAAGGAGCTAAGATTAGAAACCAGGCTTTTGGACAAACCCTATTTAAAAAGGAAAAAAAAGGGAATTGGTGGTATCATTTAATAACATTATTTTCATGTAGTCCCTCAAGCCATAAAAGGCCAAGAGAACATCCAAACTTTTCCCTTGCCTCAGATTTGATAAATATGTCAGCTCTACCTTAAAAACAAGTCCTCAACCTGATCATTGACCCCACCTCCACGAAGGTGACCTGGCCAACCCACCCCCACCACACTACCAGCCACACTATTGCAATAACCCTCAAAGAGCAGTCACTGACTTTCTAAAACCCCGAAGCAATTAAACTGCAGAAAAGTACAGTATAAATAACTTCTTCATGGTGTTTCCAAGTATATTACCCTCTCTCCATTTCTTCTAGTCCTACGATAAGCTTCTTTCCCTGATGCACAGCAGTGCAGGGACTTGCCCCACATTACAGAGTCAGCAATCAGCAAGATCAGGCCTAGAATTCAGGCCTCAGAACAACTATGCCGTGCCCTTGGCCCGGGCACCACTTACTTGTTACACACCTAAGCTCTAATATCCTTTCCTCTTAGCATCTAGAATTACTGGTATATTACTAGAATGTTTCAAAAGAACAGGCAGAGGTGAAGAAATACTGTAATTTTCAAACTTATCTACAAATTTCTGTCTCACTGAAGGCATAATACATTCACTGACTACAGTGATATTCTGATTTTTTGTTTGCAGAACTAGGGTTTGAACTCAGGCCCTTGTACTTGCCAGGCATGTACTTATTCTACTGAGCCATCTCCCCAGTCCCAATATTCTGATTTTCTAAAGAGCTCAAGTTATAAGCAAGATCTCAGAAAAATATTTAATATCATATTACATGAGTCAGTCTGACAACTGGATTTTTGCTGTTTACTTTTATTATTGTTTTTTTGGTGCTGCCGATTAAATCTAGGGCCTCGTGCACACTAAGCAAGTATAGTACTCTAGCACTGAGCTAACACCCCTACCTGCTTTCATATTTTTTAAATGATTAGGGTGAAGAAGACAAAGGAATATTTCATGACATTGTATCCTGATGAGATCTCACAATCTAGCCAAGGTTGTCTTGAAACTTGCTAAGGAGCCCAGGCTGGCCCCAAATTTGCAATCCTGCCCGTAATCCCAGCAGGAGGATAGCTGCACAAGTTCAAGGCCAGCCTGGGCTACAAAATGAGTTCAGGACTAAACTGAACTGCACAGCAAAATCCTATCTCAAAAAAAAAGGGGGGTTGAAGGGGGTCTGGGCTCAGCTGAATAAGTGCTTGCCTGGCAAGTGCAAGTTCGAGCCCTGATACCACAGGGAAAAAAAAAAAAATTTACAAACCTCTTGCCTCAGCCTTAATGCTACAGTAAGATTAGAAAAGGTGTATATCTGAAAACTTTAATTCAAAGTTTAATGGTTCAATAAATAAAGGTTAAGTGAAATTTAGTCATACGAATTCATTTATTTACTGTCAATAGCTCCTTTCATACTATAGAGACAGAGTTCCACAATGCTAGTAGGGATCACACGGCTGGCAGAGCCTAAAATATTTACTGTCTGGTCCTTTTATAGAAAGTCAGCCAGCCATAATAGAACATGCCTGTAGTCCCACCACTCAGGTGGCTGAATTGATCCCTGTAAGTTCAAGGCCAGCGTGGGATACATAAATAAGCTCAAGGCCAGTATGCACTACACAGAGAGACCATGTCTCAAAAAAAGAAACGTTTGCCAGCCACTTGTGTAATATCTTGGTTTTCCACATCTTCCCAACATCCTGTTTCTTTCTTTCTTTTTTTTTTTTCTCAGAACTGGGAATTGAACTCAGGCCCTTGCACTTGCCACGGAAGTACTTATTCCACTGAGCCATCTCCTGGGCCCCTTCCCAACATCCTGATCTCAAACCATTAATCATTGCCCTCCTTCCACTATGCCATGAATAGGTAGCTGAGTTTTCCTCTGGCACCAATACTTTTTCATCACTTAGCATCCTGTTTTGAGATGTGTAATTAACTGTTAGACACTACAGTCTGCAGGCAGGTAAGATGCTAGAAAGTAAGGCTCTTATCAACTGGTTTACTACTGTAACCCACTTACGTAGCAATGCCCATTTATATTCAATACCCAATATTCACTAAATAAAAAAGACAGAAGGTACCTAACCAGATGAAATTATCTGAACTTTCAAATCTATAAGAGTTTTTTCCAGAAGATTCTAAAAGTACACATTATTAGGCAAGAAGAAACATGCACATGACTCTAATCCTTATGGTTTGAAACATTTTACTGAGTGCCCAAAGTGCATACTAAAACTCATTTATATATCACAAACTGCCAACACTGCAATTAAACCTGAATATTGAGGTTTTAATTTAGGAAAAAAATCATACATTGAAAGAAAAACACAATAACAGAGCTTTTAATGATACAGACGGCTATAGCCCACAGGTCACAGGCTGCCACAGCTGCAGCTCTTATGATTATAAACCCCATCTACACCCAAAACAGAAAGACAGAGACAAGCAGAATTAAAAAATAAATTAAATGTGGCAAAATGTAAAGAATAGATGAAATTACATAAACCATGTATTAGAAACCTCTGCAATGTTTTTTGCTACTTTTCTGAAAACTTTTAATTTTTTCAAAATACATGCTGGGAGGAAAAACAACTCTGTCTGTCCTAATAATCAAAACTAACATAGGAGGCCTGGTGTGGTGCCAAAAGCCTATAGTCCCAGCTGCCTGGGATACTGAGGCAGAAGGATCACCAAGCTAATATCCTGAGCACCTAAACAACATTTCATATTAAAATTTAAGGGCTGGGGATGTAGCTCAGTCTCCCTCAGTACCTCCAAAGAAAGAAAAAGTGACACATTAATGTTTCAAGCTTTCATAAACTAGACTAAAAATAAATCAATGGGGAAACAAGTACAAAAATTCAAAAGCTTTTTTTTGGGGGGGAGGTTTTCTTGACTTTAATTCCTTGATGACTTGTGCTTTCATTGTCGTGGATGTGATGTGTTTAGAAGATTCGAGGTATGAACACATCATGTTCTCATAGTGACCCTGGAAAGGCTATTTATTGGGTTGATGGTCTGTGCTGAGTGCAGACGGAAGAGGATTTATTTTAATTTTCCTTTCTTATATCCTCCTTCACATTCTAGATGTTCTATCGAATTACTAAAGGAATGACTGCTTCTTTTACAGCTTTTAATATGACTACTTATGGTTAACAGTTTCTGTATTCTTTTCTGCTTAATTTTTTTGTTTATACACTTTTTTTAACATACAACAATTCATTACAGATTTTCAAAACATGGGTAGCTAATTATACACACACACACACTCACATATATATATATATATATATATATATATATATATATATATATATATATATATATGTTTCTTTTTAAATAAAACAATCCAACACAGATCAGCAGTCCACAATAGAAACGGGTTATCCACAGAAGTTGACCTGAGCCATTCACAGCTCAGTATATTAATATGACTTTACTTTATATACCTCCATTTTTATACTTTTCTGCTGGATGGTTAAGACGGAGTTAAAGCAAGACCTATATAACGAGAAATGCAACTTTTGTATCAGATAAGGTCAGTCGGGTACCCTCAGGGTTTATCCTTTAAACCTGTACCACACTTTTAGATCCCTTGTCAGTGTCAGCCTTGTGGATGAGTCACAGCCATTATTTGACCAATTTGCTCTCTGTGGAAGCCTGAGGGAAAGTTTTCTTTCCGTGTGACTCTCCTTAGACACATTATGCATCATTGATCACATTCCTCTGTGGCCCCATAATCTCCTTGATCAGAAAATTTGGGGCACTACTGAGTTACATGATGTTACAGTACAAATTATCCTATGGCCTGAGTCTTCACTGACCTTGAAAGTATTGTAACCTGGTTCAACCAAATTCATTTTGTAAAATTTATGTAATCCATTTCAAGATGCACCGTCTTGCTGCTCTGTATGTGCTGCTCCCCTTTCCCCCTTTACGCTGTTCCTAAATTGACCCCTGTCCCAGTTTTTCTGTAAAAAAGAAACCATGAAATGTCATGATGTATCAGAAATGCTGGTTGTAAAATCCTCCTGTTAGTTTGCTTTACCTTACCTTAAAAGGACACAATGTAAACTATACTGTTTAACCTCCTCTATGTCAGCTTGTGGTCTTCAAGCTTAAATACCCTTCACCCTGTAACTTGAGGCGCCCCTTTGTTCTCGGACTAGGGTGACTGCTGCTGGGTACCAACTAAAATAAAGCACTCCTTTTTTCTTTTCGGACTTGCCTCATTGTCATTCAATTTTTGAGCTACAACAGTTGTCATTCAATTTTTGAGTTACAACAGAAAGACTAGGGTCAAAATGTTGGCTGACCTTGCATCCTTTCTTCCTCTCCAATTTTTGATCTGCAAACTTAGGTTGTTAACCCTCCAGAAGAGAAGTTTATTATTACCCTACAACATATGCAGTTCAGTTTACCCACACTATTAGTCTAAATATCAGACATCATAGGCATAACATGGAACATGTATTTTCCATCAAGTATTGAGATACTAATCTCTAAGTACGTACAGAATATGAAGAAAAAAAATTTAAAATAGGAACGAACACTTACATATATTCACATAGATATTTAGAAATCCATCCATATACAGCATAGTGGCATTGTAGCAGGACTGTCTTGTGACATTTTTTGTCTTATTTTTCATTTACTACCCTTTAAAAAAGGGCAGTATAGGAATAGCTGCTAAGTCATGACAAGAAGAACGTATTTAGAAGACCAGAATGGCAGGCATTTGGAGCGTGACCCTTCTACTACACTTTGTTAAATTCAGTGCAGTTGCTTGGTTCACAGGTATCAGCATATATAGTTAGTCAGGGTGAGAATCCTACTACTTAACTGCTAGTTTCAAAAATTTCCTGATGTTTCTCAGAATCATTGCCTTACCTATCTATTGTGTATAAGTGAGTGGTCTTCCCTCTGTCATGTTTCTCAGCATTTCCCCTTGTCCAATCCTCAAGTTCTTGCTTTCCTTTTAATTGCGTTATACATTTCTATTTGCAATTCTTCTACCAGGGAAGAAACTATACGATATTTGCACATGTGGGTCTGGTTTATTTTGCTTATAAGTATGTCTTCAGGAAGGTTTCAAGTTTATCATTCTTTATGGCTGAGTAATATTCCATTATATATAAATACCACATCTTTTTCAACCATTCCTCATGTGATGGGCATCTTGGTTGTTTCCAAGATTTGGCTATCTCAAATTGTGCTGCTATAAACATAGGTACACATATATCCCTATGATAAGATGTTTTCAGTTCCTCCGGGAAAATTCCCAGTAGGGATAGCTGACTTAAATGGGATTTCCAGTCCTAGTTTCTTAAGGAGTCTCCACACTTATTTCCATAATGGTTGCACCAGTCTACATTCCCACCAGCAGTGGAGAAGGGTTCCCTTTTCCCCACTACCTCTCCAACATTTGTTGTTGATTGACTTTTTTATGATAGCCATTCTTTCTGTAGTGAGATGGTACCTCAGTGCTGTTTTAATTTGCATTTCACAGATGACTAGTGATGTGGAGCATTTTTTCATATATTTATTCGCTTATTTAATTTCGACCTCTGAGAAGTGTGTGTTCATCTTGGATGCCCATTTCTGGATTGAGTCTTTAAATTTAGGGGCCGATATTTTTTAGATCTTTATAAATTCTAGAGAGCAGACCTTTGTCTGAGTTCTTATGAGTTAGGATTTTTTCAAAATCCGTGGGCTGTCTTTTCATTTTGATGGTAACTTCTTTTGACATGCAAAAACTTCTCAACAACAGGTGGTGCCAGTTGTTAATTCTTTCAAGTGTTTCCTGTGTGAATACAGGTTTGTTCGTGAACTCTTTGCCTATCCCTATGTCTTTAAGAGTTTCTCCTACTCTCTCTTCCAGGAGACTGAGAGTTTCTGTTTTAATGTTAAGACCTTTAATCCATTTTGACTTTAGCTTAGTGCCTGGTGATAGAGCTGGGTCAAGTTTTAGTTTTCAACATGTGGAGAGCCAATTTTTCCAGCAACATTTGTTAAAGAGGCTATCTTTCTTCCAGTAAGCATGTTTGGCCCCTTTGTCGAAGATCAAGTGGTTGAGTGTGTATGTAGGGGCCTCTGCATCTTCTAGTCTATTCCATTGGCAACAAAATAGATCCTCAGGTCTATTTTGTTGCCAATACCATGCTGATTTTATCACAGTAGCTTTGTAGTACAATTTCAAGTCAGGAATTGTAATGACTCCTGATTTGTGTTTGTTAGCCAGGATTGTCTTTGCTATTCTAAGTCTTTTTTGGTTCCAAATAAATTGTAAGAATGATTTCTCTAGGTCTGGGAGGCATTTTGAAGCTTTTTTAATGAAAAAACAAAATTTCACTAAAAATAGTAAGAATATACAATAAATATATTTTATATATTTTTATAAATAAATAAAGTACTCAAGAGTACAAAACAAAAAAAGATTCTCTTTTACAAAGAAGAAACAAACATATTGCCAAAACGTTTAAGAGGCAGGCTTCCTCAAACCTATTTATCTTCAAAGAACCAAAATCCAAAGTGATAGCACTACTCTATATTAACTCATTCAGCAATTATTTGCTACACAGATCACATGTAAACCATTATTCTAACACTGGTGGTATAGAAAGACATCAGAAAGTTGCCCTCTCACTGAAAATCTAAAAACCAATATTAAATAAGAAAAGAAAAATAAATCAAAGTGTAGTTTACTAATCATCTACCTGAATGCTGGAATCACTTGCAGAACTTTCAAAAATCATAGCGTCAAACAGGTATCATGGCACAAACCTGCAATCTGTGCAGTAAGGAGGCTGAGGCAGGAGAATCACCACAAATTCAAGGCCAGACTGGACTATATAGTGAGTCTAAGACCAGTCTGAGCTACACAGCAAGATCCAGTCTCAAAAACAAAACCAATAAAAATCTGAAAGCCCTGTCTGATTCTTTGTAGTTACTAGGTAATAAATCATTTATCATTCAGTTCTGAAATAAAACTACAAACAAATTTTCAACTATCATAAATCAATCACAGCTTTAAAATGAGCTATGCCTGTCATATAAGAGTAAAATATAAGTTAATTTTTCAAAAAAAAGCATACACTAAGACCATAAGCACACAATGCTTATTCATTTAAATATATATATATATATATATATATATCTTATTTATGATTTTAAATATCTTTATTAAAACTAAAATTAGCTATTGATTTGTTGCCACCTACTGGTTAAATTCATATTTGAATTATTTTGTGTCAAATCACTACTCAATATAAAAGAGAAAAAAACTTATGGATGCTTTTTGCTTATTTATGATGCTTTACTATACTGTTAACATATTTCTTTGGAGGAGTTTTGGGTTTCTTTTGGGTTTGGGGGTTGTTGTTTGTGGTTTTATTTTAGATAAGGTCTTACTATTTAGGCTAGCCAAAAACTCAGTTATGTAGCCTAAGCTGGCAATGAATTCACAGAGATCCTCTTGCCTCTGCCTCTAAGCCCAAGTGTTGGGCTTACAGGTATGCACCACCATGCCTTTTTTTTACTTTTATTTTTTTGGCACAACTGGGGATTGAACTCAGGCCATTGCACTTCCCAGGCAAGTGCTTATTCTACTGACCCATCTCCCTGACCCCAAAGCTTTCAGCACCTTTTTTTTTTTTTTTGGCAGAACCAGGGATTGAACTCAGGTCCTTGCACTTGCCAGGCAAGCACTTATTCCACTAAGCCATCTCCCCACCCCTGGAGAAGTTTTTAAAGCCCCATCAAAAGTTAATGGCATCTTAACAAAATCCTCACAAATCTTCATTAGTGTGCTGGGACTCTTTTAATATACCATAATAATTTGTAAGAAATATAAAATGCTTAATGACATTTTTGGGTTTTTGGTTTGCCTTTACACCTCAAATATTAATATGAGCCAGGTTTAAGAATACTGGAGTAATCTAAGAACTCAGGATAGTACAGGCTTTTACAGCTGACTAGGGTCAGGACCTCAGGAAATCTGCTTATTCCCTGTGCTACAGTATCTCTTATCCTACAGCAGTGCCCTCCTCTGCTCCCACATTTCCCAGCTGTACTACTTTGGGAGCTACCCTCAGGCCAGCATAATGATGACTGCTTGTCATCTGGGCCCTGTGGGGGCAGAGGACAACAAGGTCCAGCCCAGCATGCACATCTTAGAGAAACACTTTTCCAATTTGTAAAGAATTAGAGATACATTCAGTGCAAAGGTCCAGAGCTCAATCCATAAATCCAAACTAGAGAGGGCCCCAACCACAGGAAACAAGACCACAACACACTTTTAGCAACCCAGATCTTAAAAGCATAACAAATATAATATGTTTAGCTATTTCTGGATCTTAATTCTAATAAAGCAATTGTAACAATACTTCATTTTAAAATATGGACTGGCTTTTTGGGGAAGGAGGTATAGGTGTTTTTGAGACAGGGTCTCACTGTGTAGCTCAGGCTAGCCTTGAGATCACTTTGTAGCTCAGATTGGTCTCAAACTTGCAACAATTCTCCTGAATGGGCCTCCTTTAGATTGATTTTTGATGACATCAAATAATGTTAATTTTGTTAGATAGGATCATGTAAGTGTGTTAAGAAAATGTTCAGGGGCTGGGAAGATAGCTCAGTAGAATAAGCGCTTGCCTGGCAAGTGCAAGGGCCCAAGTTCAATCCCTGGGAAGGAAGGAAGGAAGGAAGGAAGGAAGGAAGGAAGGAAGGAAGGAAGGAAGGAAGGAAATGAAAATATTCAAATATTTTAGTGATTGCTATAAACTGCACTGTATTCTCCTAAAATTCCCAAACTCTGATTAGTAACTGGAGGCAAAACCCGTGAGGAATAATTAGATCTAGATAAAATCAAGATACCTCAATGATTGAAGCATTTGCAAAAAGACACCAGAAGCGTGCTTCTACATGTGAAAACACAAGGAGGTATTTTGATCATCAGAACTTAGTCAGTTGGGCCCCTGGTCTCAGATTTCCAACCTCCAGAAACATGAAGTAGATTTTTTTTTGACAGAACTGGGGATTGAACTCAGGTCCTTGGGCTTGCCAGGCAAACACTTATTTACTGAGCTATCTCCCCGCCCCAAGAAGCATGTAATAGAAACGTCTGTCTTTCTCACCACCTAGTCTCTTGCTATTTTGTTACAATGATGTATACAAAGGAAGCACAAGTGAAAACACTATATCGCAGATCAGCTTTAAAGCATCTGCATTCTGCACAAAATGGGAGTAGAGGGATATAACTAAGAAACAGAGCAAAATCTTTATGACTGTTGGTCAGGTACAGATACATTTGGGGGGCTAATATCTACCTCTCCACTTCTGAGTTTGAAATTTTTTCACAATTAGAAAAAAACAATTTTACTAATATCTAAGAAAGATGAAAATGCAATTTCCTAGAAGAAAGTTTGATAATCGGAATGTAGCCTGGACCGTGAAGAATATGAATCTTCTCGAGATCCTAAGAAATGTTAAAATTGGTAGCAGTATGAAAGTACCAGACTTTCCCTCTTTTAAATAAAATATAAAAAAATAAATATATAAAAGGCCACTAACAGGCAAAAATCCAGGTAAAAAGCCATCTAAGTCTACACTTCAATTGTTACCAAGAGGAAAGGAAGAGAATCTTAACTTTTGCTCTTGGATTTTCTTTGCTCTTATACTAGTCAATATACTGTATAGAAGCTATATAAAACCAGTATGAAAGTTCAACATTGTTCTTCTTACTCTGTGATTTTTTTAAAAACTGAGTAGTACCAATGTAGTATTTTCTTCTTCTTTTTTTGGGTTGAGGGGTATTAAAACAGACTCTTACTCTGTAGTAGAGACTGGCCTTAACCTGACTATGTAGCTCAAGCTGGTCTTGAATGCAGGGCAATGCTCCGGCCTCAGCCCCTCCAGTGCTTGGACTGCAGGTATGTGCCTCAACACCCAGCTTCGCTCCCTTTTCTAACCTGCATCCCTGTGCACATCTAAGGCATGCTTCTATGTACTACTTTAGTATTTTGAAAAGTGAACAATTTCATGATGTGCAACACAAATGCTGTTTTGCACAGATCATAAAGTACAGCATTTCTTAATTCTATTTGTTACAGCTGTTACATAAGGAACCAAGTAAGTATCTTGGACACATTATGACTTTTTCCACTTAGTTTAAATAACTCCAAAGTAAATGGATTTCTGAAGGAAAAAAAATTCAAATAATGCAAAAATTTTTTCAATGAAATTCTTATAAATAAAAATCTGAAAGCTTTAATGACAAGTATTATCAGAAATTACATGAGGCAGAAAGTGACTTGAAACTATCATCTTTAAATAAAGTAAGAAATTGCTGAGGGTCAGGGAGATAGCTTAGTGGAATAACTGCTTGCCTCACAAGCTCAAGGTCCTGAGTTCAATCCCTGATATCACTAAAAAAAAAAAAAAAAAAAAAGAAATTGCACATGACTTTTTACATACTGTGCATCTCACCACTAAGAGTATCAAGTTAAAAGCCTTAAAGATTAGTGTTCTAAGTAAGTAACTTATCCAAATTACTGATCTGATTTAAATTTCCTCAGGTCCTGGACTAGGAGTGAATCCAGCTGATTAAACATTTACTGATCTAGCTAAGACCTTCATCTGATCCCAGCAAAAGGAAAATGCTCAATTACCAAACAGAAATGTGGTTTCTGGATCCTGTTTTGGTTTTGTTGTTGTTGTTTTTGTTTTTGTTTTTTAAGGAAAGGTCTACAGGGTGTTCAGGATCTCACTACTAGAGCACAAGGGTCTGAGTTCAATCCCCCATTCTGCCAAAAAAGAAAAATAGATTGGACTCATAGTGATTGACCTGTTTACAGCCTCCCAAGAGCTGGGATTACAGGACCAGTCTCAGTGGCCATCTCAGTCAGCCTCTGGGGCGGGGCCAGCACAGTAGGCCCAAGAATCAAACCTCTGGCCCCTGTGCCTGCTTGCAGGACTTTAATCCACTGAGCTATTTGGCTGGTCTGAATGCTGTTTTTAAAAGGGTATTTTTCATTTATATAATCCAACAGGTTACTGATGAACTTTTTTTCTTTACTGGTAAACTGTTTTAATTATTCATTTTTGTTCCTGTAGTTTACAACTTTGCAAATTCTTATTGATTACAATTTTCAAATTACTCTCTTGGATTTTTCAAGTAGACATTATCAACCAAAAAATAAATGTGTGTGTGTGTGTGTGTGTGTGTGTGTGTGTGTGTGTGTGTGTTTTGTTTTTACCAGAGTCTCACTATGAAATTCAGGCTAACTTTGAACTCGTTCAAACTCCCAAAGTGCTGGATTCTGTACTAAAGCAAGAATTAATGAAAACTAATCTCATAACTTTTATGTATAACTCTACTATAGAACACCAGTGTAAATAATAACGATCCATTCCTTCAGAAACTTGAAAACAGGCACCTACATCCACTCTGAATGAAAGACTTCAAACTACTTTTGGGATTCCTTCTTCCCATTCCAGTCCTAAGGAATTAAGGAGCCCAGGGCCTTACCAGTGCGCTGTTTCTCCAGCACTACAACCACTCTTTTTCTTTTAAAGCTCCGACACTGGGTCTTGCTAAACTGCCCAGCTGGGCTTGAACTTGCAATCCTTCTGCCTTAAGACTACCAGAATTTATATCCTTGGTCCTCTGAAAGGTTTTTTCTTAACAGTTTCATTATGTAACACAGACTGAACTCAAATGCATGTGATCTAGTACTCATCAAATGCATGAATAGTAGAATTGCAGACATACACCACCATGCCTGGCTTTTTAAAAAATCTTGAAACAGGATCCTGTTTAGTTACCCTGGCTAGCCTCAAATCTGTGATCCTCTTGCCTCAACTTCCGGAGTAGCTAGGATTACAGGTGTATGTCAGTGTTCCTGGATTTTATTTTCTGAACCATCTAAAGGTAAAGGACCTAAAGTTTTATGTTCTTCATTGGCATACTTTAATGAATTAAATATACCTTAGACAAGATTGACAAATCGTGTATATCATATACATTTTTTTGGGGGGGTGGAACAGGGATTAAACTCAGGCCCTTGTGCTTATTGCCAGAGAAGCACTTATTCAAATCGTGTATTATAAAGGACTTATAGTTAACTTATATTTAAAAAAATTAAAAGGGTACTATCTGTGGAAAGATCTCATTTTTCTTTTTGTGGTGCTACAAATCAAACCCAAGGTCTCTGTACTGAGTTATTTTCTTCATTCTCTTATTTTTTGAAACATAAGCTTGCTAAATGGCTAATCTGACCTGGCTACATGCAAACATGCCATCCATCCTGCTTCAGCCTCCAGAGTACTGGATTTTGGGGATGTCCACCATGCCTGGTTGCTCCGAGGCCTTCTTTGGGCTGGAATGTAGCTCACAGGTAAAGCCCTTGCTCAGCCTATGAGAGACCCTGAATTAAGTGCCCACCCTAACAAGACATGGAACTTTGACTAATGAGGGACTGAGGTATATGTGGCAGTTTGCTTTTCATTGCTAAGACACAATCCCTGACAGCCATAACTAGACAAAGCAGAGATTTACTTTTCTCACAAGGTCAGAGGTTTTCAGTCCAAGGTCAGCTGGTGCAAGGTAGGAATTTAATGGTGAAAGGGTAGAGACAAAGCTGCTTAGTTCTAGGGGGCTGGGGACAATGCCAGAGAGGAAGGGGCAGGGACCAGACAGACCCTACAGCAATGCCTACAGGACTCAGAGAGCCCCCAAGCAATCCTCTCAGGGAAGCCCAGTTTACATTCTGCCCTATTACCCCAGGTGGCTCTACATAGAAGCTATATCGGTGAGACCACAGATGCTTCTTCTGCTCAAGTCTTTTCTTCTATCATATTTCCCAGAAAGCCAGAGAAGTATCTGGTAAAAAGGGACACATAACTTTTTAACCTAAAGTGGTTGGGAATTTAGCTCAGTGGTGGAATGCAAGATGAGAGCTGTAAATTCAGTCCTCACCACCAAAACAATTTTTCCAAAAAGCCTTATTTCTTCTGTTGGGTCTCTGATGCAATCCTATGTATAACTATTGAAAAGCAAATACTGAGAGCACATGCCTTTATTTTGAGCTAAGTATATACGACATTGAACTGTATAAGAAGTTTTTTTCTGAAATGTCAAATTTCAAATTTTAGATGATTCATCTTCATATAAATAATACCTGATAAAACAATAAACACTAAGGACTTACTTATGTGTTTGGTATTCTACTAAAAAAGCAACATGGATTTGTTATGTTTTTCATTTTCCAGATTCAATTTATCCTAGAAATAGGCCTCAGCTTATGTATGGTATTGCCTTTTTTATCTTTAGTTTGGTTTTTCTGTTTTTGGTGTTTCCCTCATACTGTGGGATGGAGCTGGCCTGTGCTTTCCATTTACTGGCCAAGCAGGAAGCCGACCAGAGCTAGTCAAAGGGCTTTAGGATTGGGATCAGGAGCACTAAAGACATAGGCCATCTCCTCCCCAGAGTATAAGTATACTTTAAAATTTTGTGGGGCCGGGGAGATGGCTCAGTGGAATAAGTGCTTCCCTGGCAAGCGCAAGGGCCTGAGTTCAATCCCCAGTTCTGCAAAAAAAAAAATTGTGCCACTCATGGTGGCACATGCCTATAATCCCAGCACTCCAGAGCCTGAGGCAGGAGGATCACTGCTGAGTTCAAGACCAGCCTAGGATACAAAGTTAACTCAAGGCCAGCCTGAACTGCATAGGGAGACCCTGTCTCAAAAGGCTGGGGAGAAAGATCAGCAGCATAAGCACCTGCCTGACAAGTGCAAGGTCTAGAGTTTGATCCAGTACCACAAAAAAATAAAATAAAATAAAAATAAAATGCAGCAGCAGCAGCTGTGGCAGGAGGATCACCAGAAGGGTGATGCTTGCTGTGCTACATAGTAGTTCTAGGCCAGCCTGAACTACATAGTGAGATCCTTCCTGAAAAAATAAAAATTTGTACTAAATGAAAGAAATCATTCACAAGAGACCACACACTATGATTCATTTACACGACATGTCCAGAGGAGGCAAATGCATAGAGACAGTAGATTTAATGGTTGCCTAAGATTGGCCTGAGTTGGGAAACAGTGACCATTGATGGAGATATATGTCTTTTTGGACTAATGAAAATACTCCAAAATTGCTATGGTTACAGCTCAACTCTGTTAATACATCAACAGTTGTATGTATACGTGAGGCCAGGAATATAGTTCAGTGGCACAGTGCCTGCTTGACAAGCATAAGTCTTGAGGTCAATTTCTGGTACCCCCTCAAAAAAAGCAGAAGTTTAAAGGGGTGAATTTTTGATATATCATCATATCTAATCAAAACTGTTTGTTTAAAAATTGAAAGAATTCTAATACATAACACTACTATTATTCTCACTAAAAAGTGATTCAAAGAAATATTAAGCATTAGGCCAATTGCTGAGAGCTTGTAGGTTACAATGCTGGGATTCAAAACTACCAAATGTAAGCTTATGTTGTACTGCTTTTTTCAAAAAATTAAGTAAGAGCTAGGTATGATGGTACATGCCTGTAATCCCAGCACTGGGTTGAGGCAGGAGAATGGCAGCAAGTTCAAGGCCAGCCTGAGCTCCATAGTGAGTACAAGGATGGCCTGCACAAAGCAAGATGTTGTCTTTAAAAAAAAGAGAAATTTAAGTCATTTTGATGGAATTTTGGATTTGAGAGTTCCTGAGAAATTAGTTAATCCAATTCTGTCATTTCACTGATGAGAAAACTGAACCTCAGATAATACCATGGCATCTCAGGGTTGCCCAGCTAATTAGTGGCAGTGAGATTTATGACCTATTCACAAAGACAGGTGAATAAACAGCAGCAATGGCGTGTTAGCAAATATGCCATGTACAGTTGAAAGAAAAGGATCAGTCAATTTCTCTAATATGGGATTTCTGTAGCAATTACAGTTGATAAATAGTAAAAGAAAACATGAATGGATACATAGCTGAATTCTACAAGAAATTTGGAGATTTAATATAAACTTTTCTCAAACTCTTCAAAGAAACTTAAAGGGGAGCAGTTTCCCCTAACTTATTCCTAGAGGCAAGCATTATTCTGGCACCAATACCAGAGAAAGACCCAACAAAGAAGAGAACTACAGGTCCATCTCCCTAATGAACATAGATGCAAAAATCCTTAATAAAATACTAGCAAAGAGAGTACAGCAAACCGTCAAGAAGATTATACACCAACCAAGAGGGATCCATCTCAGGAATGCAGGAATGGTTCAATATATTCATATCAATAAATGTAATACATCACATCAATGGAGCCAAAGATAAAAATCACATGATCATCTCAATAGATGCAGAAAAAGCTTTTGACATAGCCTAATACTCCTCATTCATAAAAAAAAAAATAATAATAATACAGAAAACTGGAATACATGGACTTTACCTCAATCTGATAAAAGTCCTCTATGACAAACCAACAGCCAACATCACATTAACCGAGAAAAACTGAAAGCTTTCACTTTAAAATCAGGAACAAGCCGGGCATGGTGGCACACGCCTGTAATCCCAGCACTTGGGAGGCTGAAGCAGGAGGATTGTTGTGAATTCGAGACCAGCCTGAGCTATAAAAGTGAGCTTAAGGCCAGCCTGAACTCCATAGTGAGACCCTATCTCAAAATGACAAGAAAATAAAATCAGGAACAAGGCAAGGATGTCCACAGTCACCACTGTTATTCATTATAATTCTAGAAACATTAGCCAGAACAATTAGACAAGAAAGGATTGCAAAGGAAGAAGTAAGATTATCATTATCCAAAGATGACAGGATAGTCTACAAAGAAGATGCTAAAAACTCCAACAAAAGATTTGTAGATTCAGTAACCAAATTCTAGCATAGCTGAATACAAGTCAGCACTCAAAAATCAATAGCATTCCTGTGCACAAACAACAAAAATACTAAGAGAGAAATTCCAGGGCCAGGGAAATGGCTCAATGGAATAAGCTCTTCCCTGGCAAGCACAAGGGCCTGAGTTCAATCCCCAGTTCTGTAAAAAAAAAAAAAAAAAAGAAAGAGAAATTCCACACCTTTTGGAATAATATGCAAAAAACAGAAATACTTAGGAATCAATCTAACAAATGAAGGAAAAGATCTAGCCAATGAAAATTACAGTACTCTGAAAAAAGAAATCAAAGAGAATTTTATAAAATGGAAAGATAATTCTTGCTTATGAATAGGAAGAAGTAACACTGTGAAAATAGCCATACTCCGAAAACTGTAATACAGATTCAATGTAATCCTAATTAAAATACCATTACTTTATCTCACAGATCTAAAGAGAATATTGCTAAAATTTATCTGGAACTAAAAGAGACCTAGAATATCAAAAGCAATCCTGGGCAATAAAGGAAAGGCAAGCAGCACCATAATCCCTGACTCAAAATTATATTACAAAGCTACTGTGATTAAATGAGCATGGTATTGGCAAAAAACAGACCTAAGGATCAATGGAATAGATTAGAAGATGCAGACAAACAAACTCAGCCAACTTATCTTTGACAAAGGGACCCAATATGTTCACTGGAAGAAAAATAGTTTCTTTAATAAATGGTGCTGGGAAAACTTTTTTTCCATGACAAAGACTAAAATTAAACCTACATCTATCACCATGCACTAAACTAAAGCCAAAATGGATCAAAGAACTAAATATTAAACAGGAAAACACTAAATCTACTGGAAGAAAAGGTAGGTAGAAATCTTGAAGACATAGGGTTAGGCAGAGACTTCATGAACAAAAACCAACTGCAGGGGAAATATTTCTTTAAAGAGTCAACAACTGGGATCTCATCTTTTTTTTTTTTTTTTTTTGTCTTTTTGAGACAGGGTCTCACTATGCAGTTCAGGCTGACCTTAAACTCACTTTGTAGCTCAGGCTGGTCTTGAACTCATAACAATCCTCCTGCCTCAGCCTCCCAAGTGCTGGGATTACAGGCATGTGCCACCACGCCCAGCCCTTGGGATCTCATCTATTGAAAAGTTTTTGCACATCAGAAAAAAATCACCAACAGAGTAAAAAGAAAATACACGAATTGGGAAAAATTTTAGCCAACTGTCCCTGAGACAAAGAACCTTTATCTAGAACATATAAAGAATTTTTAAAAAATTAGGCCCTCAAAATTCAAAGACCTAAGAAGCCATGAATAGGCATCTGAGATGGATACACGCTTCTCAGATGAAGAAATACAAATGGCAAATAAATATATGAAAACATGTTCAACATCACTAGCCATTCAAGAAATGCAAATTAAAACACAACACTGAGATTCCATCTGACCCCCCAAAGAATGGCTATCATGAAGAAGTCAACCAGTAGTAAGTACTAGAGCTGCAGGGAAAAAAGGACTTCTCTATTGTTGGTGGTAGCGCAGACTGGTACATCCACTATGGCAAGCAGTGTGGAGATAACTCAAAAAAACTAGGATTAGAGATCCCATTCAACCCAGCTATTTCCATCCTGGGCATTTTTCCAAGAGAACTAAAAACATCATACCACAGCAATATATGTGCACCCATGTTTACAACAGAACAATTTGTCATAAATCTTGGAAACAACACAAATGATCATTAACTGAGGAATGGATAAAAATGATGTACTTTTATACAATGGAACACTATTCAGCAATAAAGAAAGATTAAACTATGGAGCCAGGGAGATAGCTCAGCAGTGTAACAGCCTGCTTGGCAAGCACAAAGACTCGGGTTTGAACCCAGGTACCATGTGCTGTGCTGGCCCTATCCCAGGCCTGCTGAGCCACCACCAAAACAGGTCTATAGTTTGAGTGCTAGGAAGGCTGAAACAGGAGGATCATTAGAAGAGTCTGATCTCCATAGCAAGACCCTGTACCAAATGCATTAAAAATAAATAAATGTTTTTTTATTATTTTATTTTATTTTTTAAACAATTTAAAAAAAGATAGACTCAAGGCTTTTATAGGTAAATGGGTGCAACTAGAGACCATACTAATAAGTGAAATAAATCAGACCCGCATGTGTAAACATCATATTGTCTCCCTAATGTAAGATCCTGTAACAGTAATTAAAATCCAAAAGAAAGAGAAACTATTCAAGACAAAAGAACAACTGGGAGGAGGTAAAAGACAAAGGAAAGGAAGGGAAAAAGATACATACATACACACATGCACATGCACACGCGCACACACACATATATATGATAGCTTGGGGAACTATACTGCTAATTTCTACTTGTCCACTGAAAGAACAATTAATGCTTATTTTCTTTTTCTTCTTTTTTAATTTTTAGAGCAATTTTGTATGCTTTTATCTGGTAATCTAAACAACTAATTTGAAGACAATAATACAGTATGACAACCACTGCTGAGCATCATCTTTTTAGTGAAATTCTGTATGTTTCTGGCATCCAGCATGGTGACTAATATATTTATTGCAAGCAGAAGACAAAGAATTTTAATGTTACATTGAGCACCTCATCCTTGATAACTTTAAGAAAAAAAGAGAATAGTAGTATGACTAGTGCTGACAAGATCTTATTAACAAATTAAGCAAGCAAGCTAGAGGAGGGGAGGGGAGGAAAGAGGAAGAGACGGGTAGGCAGATGAATGGACATGCACATTAGGGAGAAAAGGCAAGGCCCAGAACATCTGCACAGGTGAAGCATATGGCAGGCTGCAGAAGGCAACTGCAGAGAAAATCAAGACGTTCTATCACAGTCACATCCAAGGAATTTTACTTTCTTCCTAAGTAGTGAGAACCACTGTCAACATCTGAGGAAGTTAGCCAACAGGTGTTGTGTGAAGAATGAAGGAAGTTTCACTGCTGTAGTGCTCTGGGATGACAGGGCAATCATGGTAGAAATGGAGTGGATACGTGTCTCTGCACAGGCAAAACCATCAGGACTTGGCAACTAAAACCATCACATGCTGGACTGTGAGCTCCTGGGGGCAGTACTGTCCTGTGTGCCATATATCCCTGGCACCCAGCATGGTGACTAATATATTTGTTGCAAGCAGAAGGCAAAGGATTTTAATGTGACATTGAGCACCTCATCCTTGATAACTTTGGAAATTGTGGTCTGCCTGTCAATGAACACAGGAGAAGCAGAGTTGAGCACAGAGGAGAAGATGGGAAAAGGAGAAAAGACAAAAAAAAAAATTCAGATTTTTGAGTTGGAGAGACTGAGCTGGGAAAATTGGGATCTGTGAATCAGATGGAAGGTGGAGACTATACACTACACTTGGTAGTCCAGGACACATTCACAAAAGGGCTGTTACTTTGGTGAGGAATGAAGAAGAGATAAGGCCCAAGCAGCTGTGAGAGTAAGCTACATTTGAAGGGGCAGGAGCAACAACAGCAATAGCAGAGATTAGAAGAGAATCTTGTTAATGCATTCTTTGGAAGTTACAGGACACTTGAGAATGAATGTCATAAACAAAGCCCAATAAAGAAATGTCATGCACAACATGGGCAATGATGGACACATTTCCTGCAGAGAATTGGGAAACTTAAAATCAATTATAAACCTGATGGCTACTAGCAGAAGACAGATTAAAGAATTAAGACTGCTAACAGTGAACTTCCATTAAATGTTAGGTGCCACACCAACTGAGAGCATCCATTTATTTCTCATAGCACCTCTTCAGAGATCAGGTCAGTGCAAGATTACTGCCAGGTGAGAAAGGCACTGACAATGAAAAAGTTATTATCTGCAGATACCAAACTGAGTTTGAGAGTGCCCTTTATTCCAAATCACATAGCTTCCACTAATAATTCAGATGGCAAAGTAAGAGGTCACATGTAGAAACTGGGTTTTCTAGTTTTTTTTATTACCATTAATGAATTACCATAAATGCAGATATACTTATAAATAATCTAATAGGCCCATGGGTTAGGAATGTGGAAGCAGTTTAGCAAGGTAGTCCTAATTTGGACTGAGGCCATTTGAAGATCTGGCCAGAACTAGAAGATTCATTTCCAAGGTGTTGACAGGAGGCCTTGCTTCCAACCATGGGAAGCACCTTTCCCTGAGTGTTCTTACAGTATGTCATCTGGCTCTGCTGAGATGGGGAAATCTGAGGGCACACCAAGGGGAGACCACAGTAGTTTTTATGATCCACACCCATAAGTCTCATACCTGTCACTTCATCTACATTTTGTGAAAAAGGAGTTATTGAGCACAACCTGGAGAGTTTAGGTTCTGCTCTTCAAAGATAAACATACTAATACTTTTGATTTTCTGAGACAAAGTTTTACATAGATCAGGCCAGTCTTGCACCCACACTGGCTTTGAATTTGATAGTGTGCTGGGATTACAGGCATGGGTCATCATACCTGGCAATATATTAAATTTTTTTAATATAGTTGTTTTCTGAATGTTTTCAAACTACCACACTATCAAAGTATATGGACAAGGAAAAGCAGTAGATGAGGTTTGAAGACTTCAATTCCAGACCCAACTTTGTTGCCTACCTCTAGGAGACTCTGAAGGATAGATTTATCCTTTTTGAATGTTTCCTCCATAAAAATTAGCAGTCTCCTCACTGAATTATTGAAGTCATGGCAACTAGATGAAGCACATAAGCCGGGCTCTATAAATTTGCAAGTGGTGCAGGCTCTGCTGATGGTTATGGCTCATTGCCCAGTCCTGCTGCTGCATAACTATGCAATCTGAACATGCTGTTTACTCCTTGTATGACCATTCTTTGTTCTGTAAAATGAGGCTGATTATGGTACCCCACCTCATGGATTATTGTGAAAATTAAATGAAAACTAATGTGATGCATTTAACATACTGCCTGCAAATATTAGGTTATTCTTAATAAATATAATTTTTAATCTCTCTTCTTCATGCCCATATCCATTGCTTTCTAGGCATTAGGCAATACACACCTGAACCAGGACTTTTACATGAGTATGCATGAGGGCACCCTGATTATGTATGGAATATTATAATATGGCTGTGCTACTGTATTAGTAGTCTCTACTGTTCTTGGTAAACTCTAATATAATTGTTTCTTGTGTGTGTGTGTGTGTGTGTGTGTGTGTGTGTGCATGTGCAAGCACAAACACAACTATTTATTGGGTAAAGTTGGTTCTGTCATCCATCTTGGGAGACATTGCAGCACCAGATCAATCTGAAATGGACAGAACAAGTGCAAAAACCCAATTAACATACTGTCCTAGACTGGAGAACAGATGAGATGCTACACTACTACATCCTGGTCAAAAGCCAAAGAAGAGATAAAACCCTTCCTTTTTAAAAGTATATCACTATCACTAACTGTATAGGACTACAATGCTAGAAAGGGGTTTACTGTTGTTTTGCACCAAATAGGGTCTCATAAAACTTACTAAGCACAGTGACATTTATATTAATGTTTGTGGGGTTGGGGAGGATACTGGGAATTAAATGCAAGCTCTGCCCCAAGTTGTTTGCTGCCAATCCTTTTAAATGATTTTTAAAATTCTGAGACAGAATCCTCTTGCTAAATTGCTAACTTGCTTGCCCAGGATGAGCTTGAACCTGCCTTCTCCTGCTTCCTCCGCCTCTCAGAGTGCTAGGGTTATATGTGCAACACCAAGCTCAGCAATACTAATACTTCATATTTCTTTCTTTTTTTCTTTTTTGTCAGAACTGGGGATTGAACTCAGGCCCTTGTGCTTGCCTAGGAAGCAATTACTCCAATGAGCCATCTCCCTGGCCCCAATACTTTATTTTTTTTTTTATTTTTATTTTTTTTTTTGTCTTTTTGAGACAGGGTCTCACTATGCAGTTCAGGCTGGCCTTAAGCTCACTTTGTAGCTCAGGCTGGTCTCGAACTCATACCAATCCTCCTGCCTCAGCCTCCCGAGTGCTGGGATTACAGGCGTGCGCCACCACGCCCGGCGTTCCCAATACTTTATATTTCACATATAGAGTGACTACAAAATGTTGATGTTTCCTAAAACTTCTATATTTAAGAAAAATTTCCTATTTTATTTTATTTTTTGGTGGAACCGGGAAATTTTCCAATTCTGATAGAACAATCTTTGATGAGCAATTGGGACCTTTCAGATGTGTTTATTAGTGGCAACTTAGAAATGTGTAACTTAGCACAGTTTTTCTTATATAAACTACTACATATGACCTACATGAAACTACCTCTTCCTGTCTCTCACCCCATTCGTTTTGGTTTTTTTGGGGGGAGGGTGTGCTAAGAATCAAACTCAGGGTCTTGTTCTGGGAAGCCCGGTATTGCTGCATTACACTCCAGCCTCTTCATTTATACAGGCACTTAAAGCCAGAATCATGCTTTCAATTTTTTTATTTTAGTGAAGTATACATAAAGTCAGTATTTTAGCCATTTTCAGCATACAGTTCAGGGGTACTATGCGCGCGCACGCACACACACACACACACACACACACACACAGTTGTTGCCACCACCACTATCCATTAGCAGAGCTTTTTTATAATCTCAAACCTGAGAGTGCTATTAAACATTTTTTCAATAGGCATTATTATGAAAACTATTTGCTTTAAATTTTTAAATGACTGAAACAATATTTACTGCACTACTGTTTCCTGCAGCAGAAAATGCAAAATGATGGGTCAGAGAGATACCTCAATAGAATAAGTGCTTGCCTGGAAAGCACAAGAGCCTGAGTTCAATCCCCAGTTCTGAAAGAAAGGAAAGGAAAGGAAAGGTGGGCAAACTGACACGACTTACACAGAGTATGTACTGTTAAAATATGTGTAGTAAAATATCTTCACAAAGATTTCCAGAGTTTCTCATAAAATACTAAAAAGCTTCAATTGCAGCAAAATATGTTATCTCTCTGAACATACTGCAACTGGAAATAATTTAATACAGCATCAGGGATTTCTTCAAAGAAATATATGCTTGTTTATAATCTATAAGAACTCATATTTTTATTATAAAAACAGTATAAGGTGTACATCTTAACTATATGTGTGTATATATATGTGTGTGTATATATATATATATATATATGTATATATTAGTGTTAACTATATGCATTTTGTGACATAATATTTTTAGAACTTTTTTTTTTAAATAGGGTCTCATTCTGAACTCACCCCCAGTGCCTCTCCTGACTCTGCCTCCCAAGTTCTGGTATTACAGACTTGTTCCACCATGCCTGTTTTTTAACAATGAAACTCTCTGGTCATTATAGATAAGACCCTTCCATTTCCCCCTTCCGTTTTCAGCTCCTGGCAATAACCATTGTACTTTATGAACTTAATTATTTTTGTTTTGTCTTTTTGTTTTTTGAAACAGTCTCACTATTTACTAGTTCTAGCTGGTCTTGAACTCACTATGTAGTCTAGGCTGGCCCTGAACTCATGGTGATCCCCCTACTTCAGCCTCCCAAATGCTGGGATTACAGGCTGAACTTGATTACTTTACTCTGTGTAAGTGGAATACATTTCACCTATCATATGTCCTCAAGGTTGGTGTTGTAGCATGAGACAGCATTTCCTTCTTTCTTTAAGCTAAATATTCCATTGTGTTTACACATATTTATTTAATATCCAATCTATTTCACTGCTAAGGAACAGATGATTTTACAGCTATGGCTCAATGTGCAGTACTTTTTGTCTTTACATAAAAATTTTTCACATTTCAATAAAATCTTTCGTAATTAAAGGACTCAGAAAACTTATTCCTGCTAATTTAGACCTGAAGTTGGGAGTACAACCTGCCTTTTGTAGAGCCGGGTGTGGTGGTGCAGACCTGTAATCCCAGCACTCAGGAAGCTGAGGCAGGAGGATTGTTGTGAGTTCGAGACCAGCCTGAACTACAAAGTGAGCTTAAGGCCAGCCTGAACTACACAGTGAGACCCTGTCTCAAAAAGACAAAAAAAAAAAGATCCTGCCTTTTGTAGTGTTGCTGACATCACTGGATACCTGTAGCTCACTCACTTCCACACAATTACTCCATTGCCTTCTGCCTGCATTCAGGTACTGGGTAAAGGAGCAGGTACTCCGCTTGCAACTTTGTGATTACTAACTATAACAAGGACATACTGTAGCTGGGTCTGTAAGTATGGTCAAGAGCAGTTTGAAGGTAACAGCAGCTTGAAAGACACCAATAATAAAATACTTCTGCTGAATGCTGTAAAAAAATTTTAACGTCATGATAAAAAGCATTTGATCATTATTTTGCTGTGAGTCAGCATAGGAAAGTTTTTCAGCTTATAATTACTTCTGTAAGATGACTGTCACTTGATACATCACTCAGAAGTAGATGGTAAATATATTTGGTACCAGGAATTGAACTCAGGACATTGTACTTGCCAGGCATTTTGGGCATTTATTTCTTGCCCAATTTTGTATTCCACATGCACTAACTTCTTCATGCAGAAAGTAATTAGGAGTGAAAAATGAAAAGAAGTTTTGTCCTTTAAAAGTTGATGTGGTTGGTTTTTTTGAGACAGGCTCTCCCTATGTAGTCCAGGTTAGCCTTGAACTCATTATACAGTCCAGGCTGGCTTTGAACGCATGGTGATCCCCCTGCCTCACCTAGGTATTAAAATTACACATGTGTACCACTACACCCAGCTTAAAGCAGAGGTGTTTTGGCTGTCTTTTATTTTATTCCCTCATAATTACTTTATGCACAATTTTTTTAGAGGGGTAGGTACCAGGGATTGAACTCAGGACCTTGCACTTGCCAGGCAGACACTTAACACCACTGAGCTATATCCCCAGGTATGCACAATTTACTCATAATTACTTTATGCATAATTTGTAACTATGATGTGATAGTGTTTTCCTATTCTTTTCAATATACTGAGTCATATTAAGTATCTGTTCCTTTAAAATATGAGAGTAAGTGTACCTTACAAAATTCAAAAGCTACTGTTTAGATTATCTTTAAATTTTGGGATTTGTGGGATAGAAATTGGGACAGAATTGAGATACACATTAATGGACTCTTCTGACATCTAAGATCAGCATAACAGCTGTCACTGTTCTTTATTCCATTCACACTTTTTAAAAATCCTTTTCCAGGGCTGGCCAAAGAGCTCAGTGGATTAAAACTCCTGCTTAGGCAGATGCAGGGAGCAGGAGTTTGATCTCCGGGCCTGCCATGCTGGGCTTAGTGGTGCACACCTGTAATTCCAGCACTTAGAAGGCTGAGAACAGAGAGATTACTATGAGTCTGATCCACACAGTGAGACCCTGTACACTCTGTTGTAAATAAATAAATAAAATCCTTTTCCTTTCTTCAGTGTTTTAAGTCAGAAACTAGATAAGCAGGTTTTGTTTTGTTTGGTCTAAGTGACAATGTGGGTGAAACAGAATAGGTTAAATCAAAAGAAATATCAGCTCCCCTGGGTGCCACAGTGCCCAGGATGAGGCAACAGAAATCCCAAATGCATTCCCCACATTTACCTCAGGATCTGTCAAAGTTTTGAATCATTCATCACAGGACAGTCAATTTGCTCTGTACTGTTCTGGTCATAACAAAGTTCCCAGCAGCATCCCTTCTCAATATACACACACAGTAGAAGCCCAAGACTAAT
>PVKA01001051.1:92972-161188 GCA_004027165.1 Ctenomys sociabilis | reverse complement strand
ATAGGAAATATAAAGTTCATGTGTTGGTATATAAGTTTTGATCTACCTAGGTCTTAACCATCCAGCAGAAAAGTATAAAAGTATAAAAATGAAGTATACATCGTGAGCCCATAATATTAAGCTGAGCTGTAAATGGCTATGGTCGACAACTTCTTTGAATAACTCCCTATGGTTGCAGAATGCTGGACTGTGTTGGATTATGGTGTCGAGTTCAAGCACCTAAAGTAGTTGAATGTCAATGGAGTGCCCACTTTTGACAGGTGTAGACAAAGGAAGGGTTGTAGAAAGAAAAAATCATGATGTGTGTGTATAGACAGTACAGTTGGGAAAGATAACGCTGTGCTTCTACATAATTCTATGATAGGCAAGATCTGCACTAATGGTGGTTGGACAGGATATTATGTCGGCTTTTAGTGCTATGGTCATCCACTAGGTAAATAGTTATTGAATTTTTGATATAATTCAGCTATAAAAAAAAGATAAGTAAGCAACTACACTCTTAATTCACTGATAAGAGATATCTGCTAAAATAATACCTGTAAATACAATATCATGTATGCACCTTGTACAATACCAAAATGTTATGAAAACAGTTTGCAATGTATTAATTCATTGACTCTGTATGGTTAAGGTGTCTTGAAACTGTCTGATTGACATTTGTATTTTAATAAAATAAAAATAAATGGAAAAAAAAAGAAATTTAAGATTAAGTCCAATTTAAGGTTGTTAAATGAAATAAATCGAAGTGTGACTGTCTAAACAGATAAAAATGAATTAAGAAAAAGATTTTTAATAAGAAAACTTTATATATAATCATGTTTTTTTCATAATCATTTTCCATATGAGACTCTCACAATACAACCTAAGTGTTTCACTTTGAAGTAAAACCAATGGCTCAAATCCACAAGTTGAACAATATTTATTATCTGCCCATGGATTTCATAGTGAGAAGGCATAAAAGAAGTAGAATGAATGGGCATTTGTCTCCAGGTGCATGCCCAGTGGGCACACGCATGGAAAGGGCAGCATTACAGATATTCACAGAAGAATATTTTCCTTAGAATGTTCTGGAAGGTCTATATTAAGCTGAGTGGGGATTCAGATAGGAAGACAAGTGTTCCGGTCAAAGCGATCACTAAGTAGTTCCAAGGCTCCAAGCCCAAAGCTAGAGTGGAGCTGCCTCTTCTCACCACTCTGACAGTGTCTACTTCAGTGTGGATGTGGAGCTCAGGAAAGCTTGTGGTCCTGGCCCCAGAGATGTCAGACAGCCCTGGAATGGCGCTGCCCACGAGCACTTCTGCATCCCCCAAACAATTCAAGAAGTTCTTTCTTTTTTTTTTCTAATTAGTGCCTATTAAATATTTAAAATACTGTATTTCAAACACCTCTTGACCAGTCCATTCCCCTATAATCCTCCCTTTCCCTGCTTCTCACTTCCTTTTGTCTAAAAATAGTCTTCCTTCCATTGTATGCCATCGTTTAGATTCCATTTATCAGAGGGAAGATGTGATATAGGCCTTACAGAAAAGCATTTCCTAGTGAGACAAACTTCACCATGCACCCAGAACTCCATATTTGCTTAAACAATACCTCCAGGGGCCCCAGTGACAGCCTGGCCCAGAGGAAATCAACTGTTTGGCAAATTGGATAGGAAAGTGGGCAACCTGAGCGGGCACTCAGTAATGGCGGAATGTGGTGCCGAATGACCGAACAGGTGCTGTTGCTGTACTAGGTAGTGTTTGGGTTTGACACCAAAGTCCAGTGGCTCTCCAATGCATGCAGTGTGAACTGTGTTAGTGCCTCTCTTATCTGTGTCCTGGGACCTTAGTGAAAAGCCAAATGGACACTATGCAGAAGGCCTCTCTGAAATTTCAAGTGCTACCTAAATCCAGAACTTGCAATCAACATGCATTCCATGCCATCTGTGATTCTATGGCCAAATCAACCCTCTTCTGCTCTGCTATGAATCTGTTTCCAGTTATTATCAATATTCTATACCTGGCTTTCATTTTTGTGAAAAAAATATGTTTTATATCACATTATCTTTTCACTTATGTAGGGATTGTGCTGTTTCTTCATTACCTTATAAACTTTTGGGGAAAAGGGAAATTTAAAAAACATTTTTGTGCAAAACCATCATCTCAAAGCCCAGGAGTTCTCCTGTATATGATAGGCAGGGGCAAGTGTTAAATTGAGGATCCAGGTAAGGACAGGGCAAGCCTAAGAGAGACTGAACCTATCTCAGTTAGGTTGGCTATGTTTTTGATTCTTTTGATAATAATTTATGAAATGAAAATGGCAATATAGATTTGATTTATACTGGTTTGAGTTGAATAACTATAGCAAAATAGTAAGAGAGTTAATAAAAATACTCTACTACATTGTACACATACGAAATTTGTTCAGAAGCTAAAAGAAAAAAAAAGAATTGGATAAGGTTCACATTTTCTACATTAAATATTTTCAATTCGTTGAATATCTAACACAAAAAAATACACAAGGGTAAGTTCTCACTGTATTGTTTTATCCTCAGAAGCTAGTTTAGCCCCCATTCCACTGATCACATATATTACTCAATTATTTTTAGTATGATGAGATAAAATGTAGAAGCCATGCATATCAGATAGATAAGTCATCTGTGAAGGTCATAGGAAGGAGAGAATAAATTACTTGATTTTTCTATTTAATAAAATGCATTTGCTTTATACATAAAAAGACAATTTCATGTTCCAATCAATTCATCAAAAAAAAAAAAAAAAAAACCACCTATAAGCAGGAAGTCAGATCCACAATAATATAACATGGTGTCTTCATAAAAGTGACTTTATGAAAATTCATTGTTTTGGATTATCTGCATCAATGATCCACCTATTAAATATCTCCCTTCATAAATTTCTGTGTCAAATCATTTTATCTTCTCTTTTAAAAAGTCAAAGAGCTAATGGAAAACTGGTTAAGAGGAAGAGTTGTTTATTTACTGAGTAGGGCATAGTGAATCAGCTGGCAAACGCTTCACAGAAAGGCTCATCTAGGAGTCGCATAACCACATTCTGAACTCAGGTCTCTCCCTGGTGCTTTCCTTTAACTTATAAAACATTAAAGCTTGGCTAACATGCCCACGTCAAAGAAAATGGAGGGGCATAGCAGATTCAATGTTTCTGAAATTTAGAAACTGACTGTGCTCTCAGACTTTAATTTAAGGCATCACACAACTCAAGGATTAAGACGAGGTTTCCACATTTTGTTCTTGTTAAAATAAGTTTCCTTGCACGTACGCACACACGCACACATGCACGCACACATGCACAACACACTGGCCAACTGCAGACAGACAGCAATCGCAGGTGGTTCTTGGATGGTGACTTTAAGGTCTCAAAGCATAAGTTTGCTGAAAAACACTTGCAAGACAGATTGTTTCCATTTTTGCTCCCCGTATTCTGCAAGTGGTGGCTGTTTTACGGCAAGGACACACTTGTGGGAAGGCTTTTGAGGGTGGTTTTAAAGAAAACAGCTTGTGTTTAGACTGGAGTAGATGTTTGGAACCCACAAAAGTGAGCGTTTTTCCTTTCACTCCAACTTCTGATGTGTCACAGAGGGATTGCAAAATCTCACACAGATGCTGGTGCGTGCACAGCTGAGGTGTCCTCGTGGGGGAGAGCCATACAGTTAGTGCTGTGCCCTAAGGGATAAGTTAAAAGAGATTCATCTTGTGAAAATTTAGACATTTGTGGGCAACAAGTTTTTGTAAGGTTTTTAGACTAGGAACAAATCTGCCAGATTCTTACTTATTCATCTGAAAACAGTGTAGTTTTAAAAAGCATAGTTGTGGAATTGATTACCCAAATTCTACAGTGTGAGCTGCAGTAGTTGTCCGAAGTGTATATTTTAACAGTTATGTAATTATTGATTTTAGGGTAATTAGTCCTCAAGACAGGTAACTTCAGTCACCATTTATTTATTTATTTATTGTATTTTAGGGAAGGGTCTACAGGGTGTTCAGGGTCTCACTACTACATTGGACTGGTAGTGATCCTCCTGTTTACAGCCTTCCAAGAGCTGGGATTACAGATTTGCACCACCATGCACAGTCTCAATTGTTGTCTCAACATGCCCCGGGGACGGGCTGGCATGGCAGGCTGCAGGGATTTAATCCGCTGAGCTTTCTGGCCAGCCCTACTTCAGTCAGCATTTAAACAGTATCACTCCAACAGCTTTTAGGTATGACTATATTGACATATGTAAGTAGCTTGCAATGTAATGATATTATAGGAAGAACCACTCGACATAAGTGCCAAGGGGTCTGACTGTAGTCTTCAAAATGCTGGAAAAGCACATCGTGTTTGGGGGAAATAAACCCAATTAGCACTGAACATGTACTAAACAGAGGAAGAAACAGTTCTAAAGAATTCGTCATTGAACTGAATTGCAGTTGTACAACAGATGGTCAGTTTAATATAAGATTTCAGCAACCCTATTTGGTAGCCATACTGATATAACTTTTATTTTTGGCTAGGAGACTTGAAAGAGGCACTTTATAGAACCCTTTGTAGGACTCTAATTTTTATTTTTAAAAAGGCCCTGCTGACACAAGCACAAGATAAAGTGACAGCGGCTCTGGTATCAGCAGAGAGGGTGATAGACAGGAAAGGGGCAGAATTCCAGGGCAGGCAGCGGCTGAATTAGCGCAGATACTGAGAAGGAGGAAGACAGGAGGAATAGGAACAGAGGAGACAGGAGGTCTTCCCTGAGCTTGGCGGCTTCCCTGGGGCCCAGCGGTCCCTATCTGTGTTCCCTGAGACATTATGCTAACAGTCACCTTCTCCACCTCGTCTGATTATCTCAGACCTTATCAAGAACTCAGAAGCCTAAACTAGCTGGCCAAAGTTTTAAAAGCGAGAGAAACAAAGTTGCCTTTCCTCCTCGATGGCAGTGAAAAAAATGTTATTCATAAATATTAATAATACTGTAAAAACAATGCCACATTTGTAGAGCACAGCTGATTTTGCACACTTGCTCCCTTCCACAGCCTCACCAAAGGGGCATGATAAGTAGGGCAATACTTATCTCTGGTTTACAGATGAAAAACAAATAGAAAATGCTTCCTGAAATTTAATTAACTTTTCTGAGCTTCCACCAGCAAAACTTAGAGTGGAACTTAGGTTTCCTGATTATTAACACCTACTTTCTTCAATTTCTCGGGCTGCTCCTAATTAACAAGCTGTACTATTATAACTTTAACTAGAAACTACGTAACTTGAGGCTGCATTGCAATTGCATTATTCTGTTCATTGTTTCTTATTATTTTTGTCCTTTTTTATGTATTTGGTATAGACCCTGTACCAGGGTCCGCAGGGTCTCACTACACAGATCATGGTTCCAGTGATTCTCCTTTTTTCAGCCTTCCAACTGCTGGGATTACAGGTGTGTGCTGCCACACCCAATCTCAATCCCCAGTTCAGCATTCCCCTGGGGAGGTAGGGGCTGGCACAGCACACCAGGGATCAAATCCCTGTGCCCTCCCATCCCCACTCTGCCAAAGCAGGCGCTCTGGTCGGCCCTATTTTTGTCTTTTGGGACAGTAGTTTGGACTGGCCATGAGCTTGCTGTGTAGCCCATGCTGGCCTATCTCAGCTCCTGGAATGCTGGGATTACAGGGTTACTCCATTAAGCCTGGCTCACATTCTTTGCTTCAGTTAGTCTAACTAACTGGACAAATAGCTCTCCTCACCCCCACCTCAAACAGTTAACTGCTGATTATTATACTCAAAGAGAGATTAGGAAATCTTTCTCTGAAGTTGGAGTCAGAGGCACTGACACAAGTACCAGGTTTATGGCCTCATAGCAATACTTCTGGGAAAGTGTGAGAAATTCTCACAATCTCAGTACCCTCGAACAATGAAGAATTCAGATCTATTTTTCTAGTTCACTTTGCTCCGTGAATTCATAGAAAGGGAGATAGTCAATTCCTAAATTGTAGCCAGCACAGCAAAAGGGAATTTTGAAAGTTGTATTTGAACGATAAGAGGCTTCTTCTCCAACCTTCCTCATCCACATGGCATAAAGAGCTGTGGCTGCCTCCATCTCTGCCCAGCCCAGATGGGTGTTCAGAATAGGCAGGGGTTGGGCCAGGGCTCAAGGTCCAGGTGCATTCCTATGGCAGAAGGAGAAGAGCTTGGGGCCCAGGAAGCATGGAAGGCAGCCGGAGTAGGGCCCTTGTCTCATTGTTTTCAGATTCTTTTCTGAGCCCGGCTGTGGAAGACCCTGACACACCTGTACGACATGAGATGGGAATTTGTGACAAATAGGCCCGTTCATCTTGGAGCTAGCTTTAAATAAATCCTATTTCCTTCTTACCCAAATAAATGGCCTCCTTTGATTTGATGGGGGTACCTAAGAGGCTATAACATAGTTTCCATTGAGTTGTTGAATTAATTATGTATTATTATAAACTATAGCATAGGATGTATTTGTTTGTATATTACTTGTTAATAATAATCTCATCTAGTCTTTCTTCTAAGTTTCTAGATGTGTCTGTTTATGACACTTATTTTCTAAAAACCTTTGCCAGTTAGTGTGGTGGGTGGTACAGCATCACTTGGCAATTTTTAGAAATGTTCATGATGACCCAGATCCATTGATTTTTTTTTTTTTTTGTTACCAGGAATGGAACTCAGGACCTTGTGCTTTCCAGGCAGGTGCTTACACCCCTGAGCTGTCTCCCTGGCCTAACCAGGATCTATTGAGCCAGGATCTGCAGATTTAGGAAGAGATATGATGATGTCAGTGGACCTTAAAGTGGGAGCAACTTTACTGAAGACCCTAATCTTCCAGGGAGCAGAAGTAACAAAGTGTGCTAAATCCGTCCATGTAGCACAGCGTAGGTGGTGGTCTAGAAATCCCGTTAAGGCTGGAAAATGCCTTTTGTTGTTATTAAAATTTGAATTCTCAAAATTACCATTTGAAAACAATGTGCAATTAACAGTTCTATTAAGATTTTTGTAAGTTAATAATAACAAGGAGGGTTTCAGATATTTTATTGCTCAGGTAGCATTTTGTTGTTTAGTGAAGGGTTCACAAATTTTAGGAAAGGAAATGAGGGGAAAACAGTTTAAAATAAGAACCGTTTTTTTTTCCCTCAATTGAGTTAAGTAATGAAGTCCCAAATACTGAAAAGTCTTCCCATGTTCAGGAATCTTTATTAATAGAACTTGCCTAAGGTCACATGATAATTAATTTGTAACTCCTAAGCCTAGTAGCACTTAATTTTCCTGGGTAACTGACTTGTACAGAAAGGTAACACCAGGAATATGTCCCAGAAGAAGGCCCCTTTGAATATCACTGAAAAAATCACAGAGCTAAATTTTCGTCATGCACTAGCTTTACAATCCTTTATTTCAAGTATTACCCATCATGCTAATGTTTATTTGTCCAAGTCATGTTTCCTTCTAAGAGAAGGCATTCACATGGAGCAGATTAATCATCTTTCAATAGCTTTAAATTAGGTTGCTTGAGAAAAATTCCAACAACAGCAAGGAGAAATGTTGGAGCATACACAACAATTCTGACAATAAATATCCCCAAACATTGCAGAATTTTTGCAAGGCTCCTTAAAACAAGAAAACAAACAAGACTAACGTGCTGCATATTAAGTGAATTATAGTAAGTAATTATCTTTTCTGGTCTGTATTTTCTTTTACCAGTAAAACTAGCATAAACTTTATGACTATATACCTTTAAAATACTTGGGAATGTTTGCTTACTATATAAAAGAATGGCCTGTTGTGAGTGAATTGGGTGAAGTTTGGAGTAATAATGTTTGCCCTAAATCCTGTTTTATGTTCTAATTATTTTTATATTTATATCATCCAGTTTATAAGACATGATTAAAGGCAGTTTGTAGTTTTAAACTGTTAAAGCACTGTGTGATATGTACATAAGTTCAATTGCTTATTTTTCCTCCATAATTCTTATGTTGAAAAATTTCAAACCTGCAAAACACTTGCAAGAATATTACAGGAAACACTTTTAAGCTTTTAACAATTGTGTTTTACAACATGTGTTTTTGTTGCTCTTGTTTTCTGAATCTCTTGTGAGCTAGGGGCAGACATGACACTTTGTCCTTAATTCAGTCTTTGTAGCATAAGAGCTAGGACATTCTTTCATATAACCACAGTTAATGATAAAACTCAGCAATTCTAACATCAATAGTATGTAAATATGTAATATATAATCCATTTTGAATACATATACATGCTATCTTTTGACCTTTTTTTCTAAAAGAATGTATGTACTTGTATCAAAATTTCCAGAGTTAATTATATACCCATACTATTCATTTTCATAAAATTGAGGTAAAAAGAAGCTCCAAAGGATTTTCCTCTGCTATATAAACACGCGCGCACACACACACACACACACACACACACACACACACACACACACACACAGACACATTTTCCCCCTGAAATGAGCATATCTGAACATTTTTGGTATGTTTTATATACTAAAATTGGCTGAAGATATAAACTTGAAACTTGGCAAGATTGTAAGAACGTAAAGCCAGAGTTAGAAGAAAAACTCTTAAGATTTAAATGACATAAATGATTAGAATTATGAGTAGGCAGAAATGAAATAGAATGCTGTCTGCCTTTAAGGTCATCCTTACCAGTCATCAACGCTGATTGGCTGGCTTGGGCTCAAGATGAGGATAAAAGACCTACTGGGTCATGCAAATCAATCCAAAGTTTATGATTAAAACAAATCAAGTAGTTCCACAGTAAAGAATCCTATAGTGACTGTAATTTGGCAGCAGTTCATATTTCTGTTCCTGTTTGTGGAGATATGTATAAACTTGGCCTTTCCTGGCTTCCTCCTCCGGGATCTCAGGTTGCCTTCAGAAGTGCTATTCTTTCTGTGTTCATTATGGTCCTCTGAATCCACTGCCCTTATTTTGAATGTGCAAAAAAGATGGGGCCTCTGAACACACTTCAGAGAATAAAGAACAAGCCCACCCTTCCTTCTTCCTGGCTAGCCTGAGATCATTTGTTTTCACACAGGATATTGCCCAAGCCAATGGATTTATTCACAATGACCCACAGGAAATACATCACGTCTGTGTTGCTAACTTATACTACACATTATCAAAGACAAAAATAAATATTGCTGTAGCCCTGCTTCATTTGAAATGCCAAAGTTTAAGTTTTCCAAATTTAATTTTAAGTGTGCATAGTTTAGATTTATGTTTCATTCCCATATATGTAGATAAATCTGTACATCTAGAGCTCAGAGAAACACATGGTTCCTACTTATTGAATGCAATGAAAATAATTTAAGCATGATGAATTAAGTACTTTCAAGTATTTGTGGCCTGAGTTTGGATATTTTCTTGACCAGATGATGATTTTCATGCTCTGGTGTACCATCAAACCAAGTATCTTTATTATGGTTTGTATCTAGTTGTCCCTCCAAGCCTCATGAAGTCATGGGGTAGACTTTTAGAGTTTGTGATTAACTCATGATCCACTGGGATTATGGGTGTGAGTGCTGCTGGGATTATGGATGTGAGTGCCACACCCAACCTGGGGCAGAGAGCCTGAAAGCAGCACAAGGCAGACAGACCTGCTCTCTGCTGTGTTGTTGCCACTGCTCCTCCCTTCTGCTCTTGCGGCTTTGCTGTTTCCCACTGCCATGAACTGCTGCCCTCTGCCCTGTGCTGCTCTGCCTTGGAGCCTGCACTGTATGGACTGAAATCTCCATGACTGTGAGCTAAGTACACCTTTCCTTCCTTCATCATGGGTGCTCGGTATTCTGGCCCAGCAATGAGAGAAGAGGACCTGAGGCAGTCTTCTATTTCATTAAATTTAGGATATACAGAAATTTAAAAGTTCTTGTGATAAAAGGTTAAGCATTCCCCTTTTTCTGTCCCTTGGAATGAAGTAATTGTATCTTATCATATAATTTTTAAAATTAATTTGAATGAATGGAGAACAGAATGCACTGAAGCCAGATCCTGGCTCTATACCATTCTACTCATGTACTGGGGGCAGACATTACTCTGTCTCAAGATAGCACAGTTACCTTATCTGTAAAATGGGAATAAATTATATACATCAAATGGTAATCAACAAAGAAAATGAGGTAATGCTATGACATACCAACAGGGTGTGAGTGACCAGTAAATAAGGATTGTTATTTTTAAGTTATTTTGCATTGTTTTTTCACTATTAAATTATTGTACTATAAAAATATGTAATAATTATTCAAGATTTCATCCTGACTAAACAATATAAATAATAAGGAAGATAATCTCTAAACATAAAAGAGGACTTGGTAATACAGAAATCTAAAGGGCTAGTAAACCGTCTTCTCAAAAAAGTGTTTAACTGGACACAAATGTAAAATCAGCCAACTGAAAATCAATTGCTCTTTTAAAGTTCTGAACTCAGTTAAGAAAGGTGGACTCCTGGGTGCTTGGTGCTTCTCTCCTTTTATCCAGGCCCATTCCCTTTTCTAGCTTATTTGTATGTAACTTTACTGTGTGGGGCTATCTGTTAAAATCCATAGCTTCACTTAGCTTGAAAGAAAGAAAAAACAAATGTAACAGCTTTAGGCTTTTTGCATTACTTTAAAATAGTCCTTATAGAAATATTCAAAGCATAAACCCATTTAAAGACACACAGGGAAAGGAAACATTGAACCAACAAATGGAGAATATATATTAAAGTACTAAAGAGAACTAGATGAAAATTTTTTGTGTGTTTTGAAAGGAAAAAAATAAAACAGAAATGTATGGACTTAGTAGAATATGTGATTGGAGAATATGTGATGTAATATATATATATATATATATATATATATATATATATATATATATATAAAATAACTTGTGTGGCAAAAAGAAATTGAAGTGCTTGCTTCAGCAGCACATATACTAAAATTGGAACGATAAAGAGAAGATTAGCATGGCCCCTGTGCAAGGATGACATGCAAATTCGTGAAGTGTTCCATATTTAAAAAAAAAAAAAGAAATTGAAAAGGAAATTAGAAAACATTATATATATATTGTATATATATGATATATCTATTCCTAAAGGAAAAATATAGAAGTAAAGGAGTAGAAAAACATTGTGGAAATAATAACTGAAGTGTTTCTGATTGGATGAAAAACCATCAATAAAATCAAGAGGCACATAGATTGATGAAGAAAAATAGAGGAATATTGTGAAAAAAAGTATGATAAACACAGAAAGAAATAATACAGCATGCAGTTGAAATCCAAAGATAAAGAGAAAATATTGAAAACAAGAAAAGAAAAACAACTCAGTGCATAGGAAGTAGCAGTGTGTCCCATGACTGCCTCCCAGCCAGAAGCAGTGTAGTCAGAAGAGCTAAAGATCTACTCAAACTGTTGAAATTTCTTATCTAAGAATGTAATATTCAGAAAAGTTAACTCTTAAAAATAAAAGTGCAGTGGATATATTCCCAGATTAAGAAATAAGAAATTAAGAAAAAATAAGATTTTTTTTTTCCTTAGAAGGTGTTTTATAAGAAATACTGGAGGAGTGGCCAGGGAGATGGCTTGTGGGAAACTTGTGACTCGCATCCACTTTATAATAGTCTCAGCCGTGTTCTTAAGTTTCCATTCCTCTGCTGACTTAAATTCCTAATTCTTCTTACCCCACCTATTTTCCCCTTAAGTCTCCTGCTATGCCCTGGAGGTGGGACTTCCTGTCATACCCTGGTTGCCTAGTTACTCGCGCCTTTTACCTGCCTACATCATTTCCCTATGCCTCCACTATATGTACCCAGAGTTTCCTTTGAATAAACGAGACTTGATCAGAATCCTGTCTTGTCTCCATTTCTCGCGTCTCCTGTCCCTTCTTCATCCCCGCTCCTTCCCCAGGTGATGCGTGTTGACTTCCCCACTGCACGGGACATTGGCTCAGTAGAATAAGTGCTTGCCTGGCAAGCACAAGGGCCTGAGTTCAACCCCAGGTTCTGAAAAAAAAAAAATACTGGAGGAATTTCAGCAGGCTCAGCTGAAAGGGCACAAACGCATAGCCCAAACACAGCTGAAAACACAGACACAAACTTGCAATTATTTAAAGTTTATTCATGGTTCATAATAGAATTAAATTATAAATCAATAATAAAAATATCTTTGGAAAATATCTAAATGTGCAGATATTAACACACTTAAATAACTTGTGTGGCAAAAAGAAAATTTAAAAACATTTCAAATGACAATCAAAATACAACAAACCAAAATGTATAAGAAATAGTTAATATAATGCTTTGATGATGGTGTACAGCTATAAGCACCTCTACTAGAAAGGAGAAAGACCTAAAAGCGAGCTTGCATCTTAGGATTCTGGTAAAATCAAAACAAAAACATGCATAAAAAGAAAATAACAAAGATGGAGAGGTTAATAAATTAGAAAATGAAAAATAAGAGACAAAATTGATGAAACTGAGGTTGATTCTCTGAAATCATTAAGAAAACTGAGAACTTGTTGGTAAGATAGAGAAGAAAATATTACGGACTCTATAAAAATTAAGTCTTATAATTCAACATGCTTACAGCAACTGCAAGTCATATGCACTTGTATGTAATAACTGGATAATCATGTGTCATGTGAAAATATGTAATTATAAACACTTTGAAAACAAATTCCACAAGTTACATGAAAAACACAAATTTAAAGACAGGTGTATAATGTCAAATTGTATTCAAGAAAATAGACAAAACTGAAAATTGATTTCCTTAAAGAAAGTAAATTCCTTCCAGGAAAGAAGAGACTGAGCTGGTTTCAAACAACTTCTGAGAAGAATAAAAAAGGAGATCTTCTAGGGCTATGGGTACAAAATATAATGAATTGCACACTTACAATGGTTCACTTGTATGCTATTATGGGATCAAAATGAAATATCTCCTCTAAAGTCACCTGTTCAGAGGTAGGACTAGATCAGGACAGCTCTGACCATATTTGTAGATTAATCTATTGAAAGATTATAATTTGATGGCATTTTTCAGAAGTCACAGACATTCTGGAGGTCAGGCCTAGGTGAAGGGCTTGGATCATCGAGAGGTGACCTCAGGGGTTCCACCCACTGTGATCCCTTCCTCTCTGATCTTCTAACCTTCTGTGCTTCTGGGCCACCACGGGCTCAGCAGCTTTTCTTGATGGTGCCATGTGGCACCTCAGGCCCAGAAACACTGGACACAATTACCAGGCACTGCAGCTTCTGAAACCGTAAGCCCAAACAAATCTTTCTTTTCAAAGTTGTTTAACTCAGGCATTTGGTCACAGCTAAGAAAAGGTAACACACATGGGATGTAACTTATACCCCATAATGATATTTAAATCAAAGAAAATATTTTCTAAGCATAAAAAGAATTACTTCAATCACTATCTATCTTGTTTAATAGTTATATTTATTGCTTAATTAAAGAAAATGTGGACTAATTGGGGAATTAATGATCTGTATTCAAGTCTGGCCTAATGAATTTCTGTGAAATCTTGGACCTTTTGCCATGATCAATGCTCAACTTTCTAATCAATAAAAGCACGGAGTTATTCATAGTATGAGCTATTTGAAGTCGCTGCTGTACATCTCCTGCGTGATGCGAAGGTGAAGTGAGGCACAAAGCTCTAAATGAAGCTAAATGTTAACTTGAGCGCTGATGCTGCCCATTGAGCTGTCAGATCCGAGCTGTTCCTCTCGTTCTTGAGCCTAAAGTCATTGTGGATTTATACCCGGCCCTCATGAAAAGCCTGATGGGATCTCCTTTGAAATGTGCTTCCCTCCTCTTCAAAATAAAGACAATAGCACTTAAAAAAATGACCAAGCCTTATGAACATGATTGAATCATTAAGTGGCATAGGTAGTATATGACTTTACCAGGTGTGTGGGCGCAAATAATGGGCAAAGGATTGAAGGGAAAGCATCACATATTTGTACACTTTTGCAAGGTAAGATGCATTTCTTGCCTTCAGAGTCACTGCTATTCTTAGAATTCACCCTTGCAAGATGCATTGCAGAAGGCGTCCCTGTGGTAGGTGCTCACAGATACATCGAAGGCAAGAAAAACTAAATGTAAAAATAAATAAACATTTTGCAAGATCAATCTGTATTCAAAATGCTCAAAAAACAAGCAAAGAGAATTATTCACACACAAGAGGTTCTATCCTGAGTCTGTATACATCTGGTAAGCTCATGTTTCCCTTTAATTAAAACAAGCATTAGAATGAGTGCCTTCTATTTAATTGCTCTATGTTGCTAAGCTTGTGCCCCAAATTTAGGACTGTGTTTAGCAAGGATTAGATTCTTTTCCTGTTGCACTTCCCACCCTTTTCTTTTCCTTCCCTTGTCTCTCAAATCAAGAAAGGCAAGGAAAAGTTTTAAAAAATGTTGCCAATGTCTTGCAGGTGATGTACAGAGACACAGGGCAGGAAGGAGGGCAGACCCGGAGCTGGTGGACTCCAGTGCGGACGGCTAGCTGTGGATCTGGACAGACTTGGCTGGGACCCTAGCCCTCCGAGGCGCTGCTGCTTATTGACTCATTCCTTCCGCAGATGTAAACAGCCAGATTTTCAGACTGTTTTATTCAGGGCTCTGCAAAAGTGCTGGCGACTAAAAAGATCTGTGCTGCTACAACTCTTAACAGAGGAGTTAGCTTAGTCAGGAAGGCAGACATTAATTAGATAATCAGGCTAATGACTATGGACTAGAGCTGAAAATAAATGTTCTCAAGAAACGATGCATACTCCATGCAGCGTCAAACCTCGACCCTTGGCACCCGGAATGCTGTCCAAGACCCAGCTCGTCTATGTGACAATCCTATGTTCACTAATACTTACACAACTATTAACAATTAATATTTTTGTTATTCTTTAGCTTTCTATTATTTTTTTGAATTATTTAAAAATACTTATTTGGTACAGGGTCTTGCTACACAGCTCGAGTTCATAGTGATCCTCGTCTCAGCTTGCCCCGGGCTGGGATTACGGATGTGAGGGACCACGCTCAGTTTTTGTGCCAGCACAGCATACCCAGAAGAGTTCCTGGGACAGCACGGCATGTGGCACCAGGTATCAAACTTGTGCTTGCCAGGCAGGCACATCGACAGCCTAGCTATCTCCCCACCTCCTTCTTTAATTTTAAAGTAAACAAGAAAGAACAGATTTTAAATTTGAAGGTGTTACTCAAACGAAGCAAACTATGTTACATGAAATATATTCTTACCAAACAAAAATATTACACTTTCTTATTTTGCCACGTGGACTTTTAAGTAGAAAATTTTTTAACAGTCCAATTTTTCTCAGAGAAATGAATCAATCTGAATGGCTTCTTTCACTTACAAAAACTTTACTCTCATTGCTTATTTGGAATTGTCACAATTATTTGACATGCTAAAATATGAAATACAATTGGGTTTGAGACAAATTGGTACCAGAAGCAGTAGCTCAGTCCATTTCGGGGGATGACACTATAACCAGGAGTTCTCCAAGTCGACTTCTAGCTAGATTACAATGCTTAGAAAAGAAGACTTTAAAAACACTAACTGCAGGGCTGGAGATTTGGCTCAGTGGTAGAATGCTTGCCTAGCAAGCTGGAAGCCCTGCATTTGGTCCTTGACACCAAAAACAAAAAATAAAAAACCTCACCTAAAAAACAATTCAACCAAGAAAATACAGTAAATTAATAATAAACACTAACTTAAAGTGCACACAAGCATGAAACACGAGAGTACACATCTATTCTTCAGAACGTCTTCCAATAAAAGATATGTTATGAAAATACATGAGTGTTTCCTTTCTGTAGCTTTGTATTAGCATATGTTTGTGACACATCATAATTACATTTCTCTTTGGGAAATGTCACACATCATATCTAAATCATTTCCTCTTACTCTGCTATTCGCATCCTCCTCTCTCAACCTTGCATCCCCTTCTTGTCTTTTCAAATTCTACCTCCATTTCCTATTCTCTGTCTTTTATTTTGCTCTTTTATTGTTTTTGTGTTTTAGGAAAAGGTTTACAGGGTGTTCAGGGTCTCACTACTAGACTGGACTTGTAGTGATCTGCCTGTTTACACCCTTTCAAGAGCTGGGATTACAGGCACACACCACCATGCCCATTCTCAATTGCCCCAGGGTGGGGCTGGCACGGCAGGCCCTGGGATTAGATTACCCCCCCCCCCGCCCTTGCACCTGCTTGAAGGTGTTTTAATCTGCTGAGCTATTTGGCTGGCCCTTATTTTGCTCTTGAAATCATGTATATTTTCAGTTTCTCATAAGAGCACGATGTAACAATAAACCTTTGGTGTCATCTGATTCAGTTAGCACTCAGATTTCTAAAAATGACTCAACTGTATCCTTTTTTTTTTTTTTCTTGTAGAACTGGAGATTGAACTCAGGCTCTTGTGCTTGCCAGAAAAGCGCTTATTCTACTGAGCCATCTTCCTGGTCCCAACCATGTCCTTTTTGATTGCTGGCTAGCATACCTTTATGATATGGATAGAATTTTCTTCATTGATTCGCCTGTTTATAGACATATAAGGCACTTCTAAGGTTTAGCGGTTAAGTGTTGTGCTGCTATAAGCACGAATATGAATGTATCACTGGGCTATGTTCTTTAACTCTACTGGGGAGAAACTCAATGGTGTGCTTAGAATTAATATGCAGTAGATTTTGGTACTTTTTTTTTTTTTTTTTTTTTTTTTTTTTGTGGAACTGGGGATTGAACTCAGGCCATTGTGCTTGCCAGGGAAGTGTTTATTCCACTGAACCATCTCCCCAGCCTCTTTTGTTACGGTTTTTCAATCCTCTATAGACACTGCATTCTTTTATGGCTTAAAGCCTAGCAGACTCCTTCTGCCACCCTCTCCTGGGTACATCACAGATACAATAAGAGAACATAGAGAATACTGCACACTGAAAGTGTGTACTAGGTCTTTCTGAGTGACTGCAGCTCCCAGTTGGTCAGTGCTAGAAAAGAAAGGCATAATGTAAAAGCAGGAGAAATGCATGCAGGAAACCATGTGAGGACTCATCAGTTTGACTTAGTATTTCATCTTTACCTTTGATACAATAGAAAGACTTTGAAAATTTTACAGTAGAGAAAAAGATGTTGGTGATCAGGATGAACTGTAATCATATCAGTATTTTGATATACTTAGCCAAAAACCAATTGAATGGAATCTAGCTAGTGTCAGTGAGGGTCAGAGATACTACAATATTAATATAAGCAAAAGACAGAACTGTGATGGTGACATGCTTGCCATCTGAGGTGATTCATGACCAAAGACACTAAGAGGAATTAAGATCAAGAGCAATGACTAATACACTAGATACAGAGATCATGCTCCTGCAGCGAAATAGCCAATAGAGCGTGTGTGTGTGTGTGTGTGTGTGTGTGGTTGTGTGTGTGTGTGGTTGTGCGTGTGTGTGGTTGGTTGGTTGTGTGTGTGTGGTTGTGTGTGTGTGTGTGTGTGGTTGTGTGTGTGACTTTATATATAAAGATATAGGTGTTGTTTATTAGAAGGAACTGGCTTGTGTAGTTATAGAAGTCAACAAATCCCAAGGCATGCAGCAGGTAAGGCCCAGGTGAGCCAAAGGCATAGCTTGCATCTACACGTCATGAAGTGCAAGACCAAAGCAGAGCTGATGTTTCCCTCTGAGTCCAAAGGCAGGACATTGGTGTCACTGCTCAGGGCAGTCAGAACTGAGGAAATTCTTTCTTAGTTACAGGAGAGGCAGCCTTGTTGTTCTGAGCAGGCTTCTGACTGATTGGATAAGCCCACCCTCATGAGGAGTGTGCATGACTTCACTCAGCCTATCAACTCTACTGTGTCATCATCCACCAGTGGCCTCACAGACGAACCCAGAATAACGTTAACCACATCTGTGGGAACGTAACACGGGCACAGTAAAAATTAACATCTAATCATCACACTGGACATGGAGGTGGGGGAAAAGAAGGGATTTAGCAGGAAACATATATAGTATTTTGTGTTTGGATGACTTTATAGCCAGTTGTTGTGTTCACTTAGCATGAGAGCCCTAGAAGAGTACCACATTTAAGGTCAAAGGTCCGAAGTGTTATCCCGAGCTTTCTGAGTTTTTACCAGCTTCATGCTATCTAAATGCCTATGTCAATGACATGTAGAATTCAGACTACAGCGAAAGTTGGGTTAGGCTGACTAATGTGGGAGTCCACCAGAGGTAGACATCAGTTAAAGTCATCAAAAATGGTAGAAAAGGAAAGAAGGGGGTGAGGAGAGAATAGGGAAAGAATCACAAAGACATAAATTTAATGGTCAGGTCAGAAATAACAACTGTGAGGCAACGGCTGAAATCCTTCAAGGAAGCAGTGGGTGTGTTGAGGAAAGTGGTGGCTGATGGAGCAGCCGGAAGGGTGGGAGGCTGGAAGGGCCAGGGGCTCGGGGCCCAGAGGTGGGAGCTGGGCTCCCTGGAGCACAGGGACCATGAGGGCAAAGGGGCAGAAAGGAAGTGGAGACTCGGCAGAGAGGGCTTCTGGAAAGGTGGACTAGGAGAGCAGGGAAACAGGGCAGTAGGTGAGAAGGTTTTTCCTCACTAAACACAGTGACATCAACCACCTGCTACAATCAGAAAGTGGCAAGGCAGCCAGCCTGATGCTCAGTGGATAGGTAGGGAATCCTTGCACGCCTGCAATTATTCCCTCTGGATAGCCACTGCCACTCCTGATGTTCTTTTTCTTAAATTAGGAAAAATGCACTATACAATACAATATAGTACATGTAATGAATTGTAACAAATATTTATATGCATCAATATACGCAGCTAATGATTAAACTGTTCTGGCCTGTGGTATCAAATACCCAAAGCAAACTGTATACATAAACCACAGTGTTCATGCAGGTTCTGAGGATAATCATATTGTTTTTATGAGGACTTATGGGATAAATGTTTCTCTTTTCTCTGCATAAGGAATGGACAAGTTTTTACTGTATAGGCAATGTGATTCATGGAACAGATAGCATTTTTTTTTGTACTCTGAGCAAAAATGTAGAGTGCCAACCTGTGGTCTACCACCGAGAAAGAGGAATATTAGTGTATGTGTTTGTCAACATACCTCACTCCTGATTTCTTTTTATTTTTCTCACTTTTATCTTTCACCACCCCAATTTTCCTAGGCAGTCTATAAAATTTTGTCATGGTCAACATATTTTTCAATATACTCTAATTTTTTTCTGAATATAACGGTAAAAGTAAGGAACTGTATGGTAACAAGGTACCTACTAAGGTGCTGTTTTGTTTTATTTCAGCACCTATTTAAGGGAGATATTTGCCAAAATGGCCCGATTCCGAATTCAGCGCTCATCCGTAGAGTTCATGTGAAGCCAGCGTGGAAGAGAGTTGTAGTTCTACGTTAAAGGTTGAGTTGGTGAGTGTGCACATGCGCAGCCTCCCACCATGCCGTGTAACTGTTAAATAAGCTTTTCTTTTGGAGGATAGGAGGTGAAGGGACGTTAAAGGGAATTTGGGGCCTTGCAGAATCCACAGCATCACTACAAAGCTTTCAATTAATGGGACATCTGTGGGGAATACAGGGGAATCGCTCCTCAAAGTCAGCTGCTAATCACAGTCACCTGCCCAAGCAGCCAGCCGGCCCTAGCGCTGCACGCTCAATCACACTGCATTAAGTGGCCACCTGGGCAATGCGTGAGTGCGCACCTGCTGACCTACCGAGGCTAACAAAGCACACTGAAATCAAACTCCTAAAATAGACAGAAAGCAAGTCCGCCTTGGATCTAGAGCGGGAGACAGAAAAACAAGAGTGAAAAAGCCCAAGCCTGGAAGTGCATGACGAATTGTCAGGAAAGCGGTGCTAGCTTTTGATTCTCTGTTAGCATGTTCTACTGTTCTTTAAAGAGGGGGGCTTAGGGGATTCTGATTTTATGGGAAAAATATAGCTTCACCATTGGAATAACAATAGCATTTAAATAGAATCAGATAAGGTAATAGCCTGACCTGTAGAGGGTGATGTTGAGCAGATTTCAAAATATGAATAGTATGCATATATTACATACATAATTTATGTGCTATATAAAATATATAAAATTTGTATATATTTATTGTACTTGTAGTCTGTTAGAAAATGTATCCCACCCTTCTGTGAATGCATGCAAAGTAATTTTCGTATCACACAATTATTCTTCATAGATGCCAATTATTGGGAAAGTATATTGTACATCTGATATATTTCAAAGACAATAAGCAACAAACAGCACAGTACTTTCTCTAACTTAATAGACTGTTACTATGACCACGTGTGCTGTTATCTTTCTGTTTAATTACAGCCTTTCTTTCCTTTTTTCTTGCTTTCTTTCTTTTCTTCTCTTTATCTCTTTTTTCCCTTTCTGTTTTTGTTCTTTTTTCCCCCTTAAATCAGGCATAGTTTGATGATAAAGCTTATAGCATTGAAAAAGTTTACCCAAAAGAAAAAATCAAAAACTATGCTAATGCTTAGGAAATGTAAAATTTACATCTGGCGATTTCTAATGAAGGTAGGTACATGTGGATATTTTTGATCGAGTATTCTCTGCAATGCACTGATGTCAAGAGATGAGAACCGCTATTCAGGAGCTGAAGATGAAGAGGAAACTTCAGCTTGATTTATCAGCATTCTTTTGCCAGAACATTTTCCATCTAATCACTGTTTGCACCTTCCAGTCTGTGCTGCTTGCTTAGACCTACACTTGCTATATTCAAGTTTTCATTCTGGGAAATCGTCTTCTTAAGACCTTCTGATTAATGAGTGCATCGTGTGCACCAGGGCTTTGGACTACAGATACACGTCTTGCTTTCTCCAGATTTTCCGGAAGAGATGATAATCTTAGGGACAATCGCGTGTGTAGCATTTTATAATCATAAATACGTAATGGTAGCAAGGTAATATTTTTCTTTAAATGTTAAGAAAGCAATATATTTAAAAGAGGAAAAAAAAATTGAAAGTATCTAATTTGGTCACATTTTTGTAGTTTAATCAAAATGATTAATAACAAAATCCAGTCCTTCCTCTAAGCATTCATCTTCAATTGATACACTACAACAAGAAGTTGCAAAAACATGCTACAACAGAGCCTATCATTCCCCATAAGTCCCGTTTTCTGATGGAACTGATAGCAAAGTGGATCTCCAGGGCACTCATGAATCACTATCAATTTGCCAAATTAGACATTTGGATTGGCTGCCCAGGAATCATCTGTTGCTGACGGAAACCAAAAACCTGTGAAAACAGAGTATTTCTTTTTTTCCCCCCACTTAAATAGCTACTGGCCAAAGATGCAAATTGCTTTAAGTTAACAGAGAAGGGAGATAAATCTAAAGAAATAAATGTGTAGAGATAATATTGTATAAGCCCTTGAAACACTAATTGTGGCATTTTAGAATGATGAGAAAGAACCCCATGGGAGGAATCTAACATACTACAGCATCATGTCACATGACAATAAATAGCCATATGACAATAAATAGGCTTCACCAGTACATAACAATGCTGATGGTAACATCATGGATTATATTTACCTATGTATACTTCTCAAATTGGCATATGATATTGATGTCAGCAAAAAGACTTTAAAAATGTCATCATCCACCTGAAAAACCAGGGCCAAACCTCAGCTAATAGTCACACAATGGAGACTCTTGCTTAGCGCTTTCCACTCTGGCTACTTGGCAGTGTTCATTGTTTTCTACACCCAGCTCTCTGGATGGTGACTTGTGCCTTCTGCTAGCCTGACAAGGAGTTAATTTTTTTGCTGAATTTAAGGCCTAGAAACCTGGAGCTTTAAATTAGGAATAAGCTGCGAATGTGGAAGCACCGTGTTTCATCTTTGGGCGAGGCAGCATCTTCCTCGGTCACTCCCTCAGTACTTTACTCCTAGATTCCTCCCAGAAAAGCAGCCAGGAGTTGATGCCCAGCTCTGAGTGGACTCCGGCCACTGAGCTGATGCCTGCTTGGCCTCCACTTCTCCAGCCTCAGTAGTGGATGCTGATGGTAAAATCTACTGGATTATCCCAGGAATGTGTGAAATTTGAGCACAGTGGCTTTGTCTGTCACCATGCTTTGACTAAAGAGACATTTGGTACCCACTATGTGCAGAGAGAGAGAGAGAGGAAGAATGACCAGGGAGGTATAGAGCGATCAGGATGCAAGACTATGAAGACAAGATGTGACTTTGGCTCTCCAAGTCACTTCTCAGCTCCTTGTACTGTGGCTTGGATGGTCCAGCTTGCCTTCCTAGAGTTTCTGGCTTGGGGATACACTTGGCTGTTTTGAAGAAATCCTTTTTTTTTTTTTTTTTTTTTTTTTTAAACTGAGGCTAATTAAGTATAACTGTGTCACCTGCATCCACTGATCCATCTTTAGACATTTAAGATGTCTGAAGTTAAAAGCAACTTATTTTCTTACTTTTTACTATTTAACTTAATTTAACTTTTAGGTATTGGTTATGGTCTAGATGCAGAATGTTCCTCTGCATGCAGTGATTTAGACATGAAATGTTCTCCTGTTCAAGGTCTGGATATGGAAGGGCTTTGTGAAATGGATGGATCAGGAAGACACTGGCTCCCTCAGTGGAGCAGTCCAGGATGTGGTTAGGATTTCTTGCATAAATCGGGAGCTAGAAACAGGAGATCAACTTAGTTGAAGAAAGTGGACCATGAAGGTTTGAGTTTCGAGATGACTTCTAATTCCTAGCCCTTTATCTTGGGTGCTTATGTTTTCTATCTCTTCCCTTCCTGTCTCTCAGCTTTCTACACCCTGAGCCATGATAGTTCTGCCTTGCTATAAAACTAAATCAATGGACCCAGTAACCATAGATCCAACCCTCTCAAATCATGAGCCTAAATAACCTTCTTTCCTTTGGTTTTTTTTTTTTTTTTTTTGCAGAACCGGGGATTGAACTCAGGCCCTTGCGCTTGCCAGGGAAGCGCTTATTCCACTGAGCCATCTCCCCGGCCCTTTCTCTCCTTTGTTGATCTTTGAGATGTGGTCATAGTGATCAAGAAGTACCTATCATGTTACCTGTAATACCTGAATTTCTATAAAGAAATGTTACTTTCTTAGGCGTTGTTTAGTTGCTGCTTATCTTACATAAAAAGATATTTTGCAAGTTATATGTTAGAACAGTAACAGCAGATCTCTTTGTTGCCATAGATTCACTCACCTTCTTCATCTGTGTGCATGTGTGTGTGTAAACAAGTGTGAATATGTGTGTGGAGCACAGGGTGCTGATCTTGTGTTCACTGAGAAAAAGGATTAGAAGGAGGGATAGGAATGGCTTTTGAGGAAATATTCAACCTAAAGTTGTATTTTTGTCTTAAGCCATGAAGGTCTAAAACGTTACCACCAGCCTTGGGTGTGATGTCACACACCTGCAGTTCTGGCACTCTGGGAGGTTAGGCTGGAGTGTCACAGTGAGTCTGAGGCCAGCGTGGGCTGTGTAGTGAGTTCCAGGGTACCCTGGACTGCATTGCAAAACCTCTCAAAAAAGCAAGGAAACAAACTCTTTACTGGAATGCCTGAAGCCATGATTGCCACAGTAAAAAATAATTACACAATTTCAAATAGAAACATAGTACTTGATTCGATCTTAGGCACTGTTCCTCTGTTAACCCTGACCTTACAGATGGACACACACACACACACACACACACACACACACACACACACACACCTGACAGTTCTTATCCAATGAGTGCTGGACATGTCCCCCTATCAGGCTTACTTGAGAGGTTATTTTAAAATGCAGGATGTCATCACCTTTTTTTTTTTTGTACTGATAGAAATTTAGCAGGCAGATGTAGACTCATTGCCCTGCGCTTTTAAATAGTTGTCCCTTGAAATTTTGATGAAATATGTCCATTGTCACCATTATTTTGTGTATTTAGGGTATCAGCTCTGGTAAATTTAAGAAGCCCAGAATTGGGATAGAAAAGAGTGAGATACAGATGTAGTACAGAGTAAACTAAAAGATGAGCTAGGATCAGGACAATGAAAGGGGACATTGGGTGAGATCCCCGTCAGATCTAAGCCCAGTTCCTCTTCTCCAAGGGAAGTTACTCTGCCAGGGAGAAGACATTAGTGCCTAACATCAGATTCGAACTGTTAACTGGCAGATAACTCATGTATAATTTACTGCTTTCGTGTCTCATGTTGATACCTATTAAAATATGTGTTCTGTGCTACCATATTTTTCTCAACTAACCCTTTTCTCTGCTTTATCTGTGAAGTCCAGTGTTAATATCCAGTTTTGTTATTGTTACAAAATCCTTGAACAATGAGTGGACTCAATCACTTTTACCAACCACAAGATTTTGGAGGAGAGGTTGGTCAGTAGTTTATTCCATACACAATCATCTCTGAACAGGTAGCAGTCATTGTTATGCTTTGCCTTATATAGAGATGTATACAACAAGGAAAACAAATGTTTACTTTTTGTTCTTATCACTTTTGATGAATATGAAAATAGAATGGCTCTAATGGAATGTAAAAGAGTTTAATAGCTAAAATACCATTCAGTGTTTTTTTAAAAATGTACTTATTATGGGGTCTATAGGGTCTTACTACATAAATTGGACTCAGTAATAATCCTTCTGTTTTCAGCCTTCCAGACCTGGGATTACAGGTGCGTGTCACCACGCCCAGTCTCAAGTGTGCCCCCAGGGTGGGTCTGGCACTGGCATGGAACACTGGAATCAAACCCTTGCTGCTGTGGTCTACTAAAGCAGGTGTCTTAGTCCACTGAGCTATCTGGCCGCCCCTACATTCAGGGTTCTACATAGCTCTCATATATTATCATTGCTGCTCATAAAAGCCCATTCAGGGGCCTAAGAGGTAAGGAAGAGAGCTTAACTTAATTAGGGGTAGCTGCTTAAAAATAACATCGTTGAACAGTCTTAAAGCTCTCAGAAACAATCACGAAACATGGGCAGTTCTGCAAAGGCTGCTGCTGCTGCTGGGTGCCAGAGCACAGATGCGTCGTATCTGCCGAGGAGGAGCGAGAATGAAAGGAGAGCAGCTGCTTATGTCAGAAGGAAGAAACACACTCTACTGGTGCTTGAAACAGTCATAGTGATTTGATTTGTTTTGAAACAGGATCCCTGTGTGTAGTTGAGGCTGGCCTTGACCTGTAGCCATCCTCCAACTTTGCCTCCCCAGTGCTGGATCACAGGCTTGCACCACTACACCTAGCTCCTAGGTGAGTGTTTTGTCCTGTGCTTTTGAGCAAATCATTGTAAAAACTGAATGATGCAGTTTACATTTGTGCCTCCTGTATGTTTTAATTAAAAATCCTCCAAACTGTATCATGTGATTTTCTTAGCTAAATAGGCTGAACTGTTTGTAAGCCATTATCATTTACAACAAGAAGACAGTCATTTTCTAAATTTAGAACAGAAGAAATATTTTAATTTCATTATTATGTCCTCTATTTGTCTTCATGAAACACAATCCCAGGGGCTTGAGCTACTATTAAATCCAGCACTTTTACATCACTCTTAGGATTTAGTGCCTCTGAGAAAGGAGGTCTTTAACCAAGTCTACAGTCTGCAAAAGGATCCAGCCTAGCAAACTGTCAACCCAAAACAAATTTAATTCTTCACTAATACAAAATAATGTTCTTGATTGTTTTTCTCCCCATAAGCATCTCTGTGTTATAACCCTTAATAGTTGTTCAGCTCTCTGCTTGGTGCAGAGTTTAGGGGGAAAATACAGAAAGTAGTTCTTCATGGGGTAAAAAGAACCATTCACTGAAAACTTGCAAAGAGCCAAATTCACTGACCAGCGCTTGGGGCACTTTACACCAGTTTATTGAATTTAAGTGTGGCTTGAGGGGCCAATCCAGTCCTTGCACAGATCAGGAAATGAAAGCAGTACTTCAATGTCCACCCTCTCCTCCTGTCCTCTCTTCTTGCTCTCCCCACCCTCACCCGCCCTAGACCTTCGGGTTCACTGAAGGCTTTCCCTCACCAGCAAACTCAGACTCCTCTCCACCTACAGAACTCATCTGGGCTGCGGAGGGCAATTGCAAATGAACCTTGCAGCCCCTCGCTCCCTCGCACCGAACCCCGCCAGCCCCTCGCTTCCTCATGCCCAGCCCCTCGCTTCCTCATGCCCAGCCCCTCCAGCTCTGGCAGTTCAGTAGGGCTGGGGTGCGTCACTCATGCAGATGTAAACTAGCATAGCTTGTATTTGTTGAGATGTTTTCATAACTTGCTTTTTTTTTTTTTTTTTTGAAAAAAAAAAGTGGTGGTGTTTAATCTTTCATGAAATGCAAATAAGTTGGTTCATTTGCATGGGCCTCAGAAGCTGTTCTTCATGAGGAAGTGCTATTTGTTTATGTTGTTCTAGATCACACTGAGAGAGAACACCATGCCTTGCTAGCACTAACTCAGGGATTTTATTCCTAAATGTATTTTAAGAATTTCTGGTGTTCAAGCAGCACAATTAAAGCAATTCTTCCTGGTAGTCTTTTTATGATCATTTCAATGTCAGTGCTCTCTGAAATTTCTGCCCTTTGGCTGATTTTATTCCTTCGCTGAATTTTCGCCATGCAGTGGGATCTGCTTTCCGAGCGCAGTTACCCCCTGCGTGATGATGGAGCCTAAGTTTCCCACGCCAGGCTGAGTATATTTCTTTTCTTAAAAAATAATTTTATTGAGAAACAAATAGCAACGAGACAGTTTCAAAGCCGATAACTAGCACAGTTTCAATAATTAATACATTGCATATTGTTGTTTTATATTTCTTGAGCTCACATCACATCCGTACACATGGGTAGCGCTCAGTCGTTCTGCCCTGTAAATAGATGCTCTTGTAGGCACTGTTAGGGCAAGGCAGCCCCGTGGCAGAGGGTACTGGGAAAGGTGCTCCCTCCTCTCTCTAAATTCCAGGTTCAAAATAAAACGTTAATGATCAGAAAAGTGAAAAGCGCATTCAGTTATAATTTCTGAAAAAAAAACCAAAAACGCACACTTTTTTTTTTTTTCCTGGTAAGGCAAAAACATTCAATGAGACAGAGTAACGGGCTGGAGAGATAGCTCAGTGGAATATCCTGAATTAGATCTCTGGTACCACAAGGAAAAAAAAAAAAAAGAAAGAAAGAAGAAGAAAGAAACAGAGAAACAAAATGAAAGGAAATCCTGTTGATATTGGATGTAAGCAGTCTGTGTACTCCAAGATCACTTCCACTTCTGCACATGCGTACACAGACTCAGCATGACATATGCGGGGTCTGAGCTAAGAGCTTAGGTGCCGTTGCGGACTCTCACACCATGGAACGCCTCTAGGTGCCGGCGTCTGTTCTTTTGGACCTTGAAGTCCTCTCGGGAGCTGCTGCATTTACGTCAAGGTAGGCTTCATTCCAGCCTCCATTTGTCAACTGCACTTTAGAAATGGTATTTTAACTGATCATAACTGTACAGGTTTGCGCATATTGATCCATTTCTCACACTGTAGTCATGCCAATGAGTCTCCTATTCTAAATCTACCCGTAGTTACAGTGGGACCTTGGTTCATGAACTTAATTTAGTCTAGGATTTAGGACCGGGGAGCCACATCTGTGTTTCTGCGGGAAAGATGGCCGGAGTTGTAATTGCCACCTGATGCAAAGTTTGGAAACATAAGCAAACTTTTGTCAAAAGCTCTGTGAACCAAATTATTTGCAAACAAAAGTGTTTATAAACTGGGATACCATTATATTTTCTTTCATATAACCCAACCTACTTAGCATGACATAAAATAGATGTAAGGTCTACTACCTGCATAGATGGAAACGCCACCTCTTACTTTGCCCTATCTCAAAATTTCTCGCTATTCACGAGCTGTTGGTCATTCCCTTAGGGTGACATGGCTTCTTTCCTTGTGTAGCTTTTGCTTCAACTATATCTCTTGACTTTGTCTCTGCTGCAAAGGTTTCACCAAATCAGCTTCTACTTGTCCTTCAGAACTAATTTAGATGCTGCTCCCTCTTGGAAACCTTGTCCAATCTATTCAGTCGGTGCTGAGCATCCGTCCCAACACATGCTGTGTATCTTACACTTACCTCAGTGAAAATAAAAAATGCAAATCTAATATTGGTGGGATTATACTGAGTCTCAGAGAATGTGATGGACATTTTGTAAACTTTACCTTTCAGAGTTTATAATGGCATGTAGTAAATGTCAGTCAACCTGATGGATTCTCATGTGAAACCTTACTTTGAACTTTAAAAAAAATACAATCCATTTTCAGTAAATCCTTACTGGACTTTCTTATTTTGAAAGATTAAATGTGTGTTGTTCATGAAAGGATTTAATATTCTGTAAGACTGTGACAAAATGTTTTCCTTGGACACCTTTTGATTTGTTAGTTCTTAACACTTCTCATGGCTGAATTCTATGTGGTTCGAATTTCATGCCTTCCTCACTCATGTGAGATGAACTCATGCGTATTCCTTGGCTGCCACTGGTGCACAAACCATCCGAAAAGACCTCTCAGGAACTCCCACCATCTTAAAGTTTGTTTGAGCCTGAAGTGCAATTCGTAATAACTAAATCTTGGAAGTGACCTCTATGTGTCCATCAGCAGATAAGTGGGTAAAGAAAATATGATGTCTACACACAACGGAGTGCTAGTCTTGCATAAAGAAAGATAAAACTGAGTCATCTACAGGAAAATGGATGTACCTTGAGTCCACTTTAAGGGAAATAAAGTAGGCATATGAGCTTAAGTATCACAGGGAATCTCTGATACAAGAAATTCAATATATAAGTGAAGAGCAAAATAAAGGATAAAGGAAAGTAGGGAGATGAATTTTTCTCAAATGAGAAGGGTTTTGATAAATTGGGGAAGAGGAAGGTTAGAGCAGAAAAGGGGATGAAAAAAAGGAATTGAACTGAGTTAGGAACCTGTACCAACTCCACACAAGAGATGCAAACATTATATAGTACAAACATATACTAATACTTTTTTTAAAAAATATAGTGTTTTAAATTATTGTGACATAAGGCAGACAAAAACAACTTGGGACAAAGAAATAATAACCAGTCAGTTCAGCCTTCTTTATTTTGAAATTTGAATTTTTAGCTCAAAGATGACTTAAAATCATGTTGTTTAATCTCCATCTCTCTTTCAACTGAGGAGCTCCAGGCTCAGGGGCTAAATGATTTGTTCAAAGTCACAGAGCAAGTTAATAGCTATGTTCAGATGAGATCCTAATAACATAGAAAGGAGGCAGAACTCTAATTGAACAGTGTGCTGTAACTGTATTATACCATACCTTCCCCTTTGTAAGACACACTTCAATATGGACTGGCCTTTTTCACAAAAGGACTCCAGAGTAGCGGGCAGATGACTGTTTATCCTTCTACTGTATCAGTTTTAGGCTTTTGTTCTGAATGACTCCGGAGGGATTATCTGGAGTTTATGTGAGTGCATTTTATCAGGGGCACGAATAACATGCTCCTTAAATTCACAAGGAAACAAATGAATTGAATCAGTCCTCTAATGCATGTGACTGACTTCCACTGAGCTAATGGACAACTGATATAGTTACCCTAACCTAATATGTTTTTAAAAAGTGAATACATAGTGCTTTAATGCTTCTCACTGCAGGAGTACTTGGCTCAGGGCCATCACCTGCTGCACTGCTTTTTGGAGTTTCAGCCAAATCTATTTTTGAGTTTGACACATTTGACATCAGAATATTCCAGGGAGCACAGGGAGACACAAACTTAAGTTGGTAGCATTTTGGCCATCTGTAAGGGTAACAATCGTGATGGAAGGTTACATCTTAATCTGCCTTGCCATGGAGAGTCCAAGCTTTTAGGACTATAAAATAATACATCAGAAATGTAGGGTTCTTTTTTTCAAATGCTCCATATAGATGGTTATACACATGTCCAAAAATAGGGTAATAAATCTTCCTCTGAGTAATTCATTCCGCTATCATAATCATTCCTTTCCTTTCTTTCCCAAAGTGGATATATAATTACCCTTTGGGGTTATTTCACCATTTTGAATATTACCACTATGAGATAACCCTTGAACATATTTTCTCAGAGTTTTTGATCCAGCTTCATTGGGGGCCAGGGTACTCCTGGCCCCATGATTTAACATTTGCTTCAGCAGTGTCCAAAGAGTTGTTCATTCCTCCCTGTGATTCTAACATGCTATTCTGGGTGACAGAAGTCTTCAAATGGATTAACAGAAGTTTACAGAAAGAGAACCTTATATAAATTCTGAGCTACTCAGTCTTATGTGTAGAAGACAACAGTTTATTGTCTGGTAGATGTAGCAATTATAAGTCAATTAGTCTTCCTTATTTTAAGACTTTTTCAGAAAGTCTTTCGGGGTCTCACTTTGTAGTGCAGGCTTTGATTTCACTGTACAACCCAGGCTGGTCTAGAGCTCATTGCAATCTTTCTACCTCAGCCTCCTGAAAAGTAGGATTATAGGCATGCACTACCATGCTCAGCTTCCATTGGCTTTAGTAGTTCATTTCTAAATCAGCCTTGCTTAAGATATTTAGAATATTTAACTGGATACTCATATGGAACAGAAACAACCAGGACCAAGGCTTGAAAGGAAGCATTCACTAGGTTTGTTTCTGGATCTACTGATTCATTGTTGTTAGATCTCAGCTAAAGTCAATTTATTGCTGGACATTCAAGGAAGTTCCACATGAGTGTAATGGAATGAAAAATAAATAATAGTGTTGAGCATTTTAGACTTCACTTTCTGATCCATTCATATCAACTTATCTATTAGGTGTTTTTTGGTTTATTTGTTTTTTATTTAGGAGGAAAGAAGTAAATTACTAGAATAAATGGTACATTACCAATGTCTGGTGGCAAATATTCCTCCTAATGTTACAAAATAAAAACTGTGGTCCTTCCACTTCATCATAATTTATGAACTATTCAAGGAAAGTATTGATTACTTACATGGTATTAAATAATATCTCCTTTGAAAATTCCCAAACAATGCAAGACAGCTGCTGTAGCATAAACATCATCACCCTATAAACAACACAGGAGGTGTGAAAGCATAGCCTCAAACAATCAGGCAAGTCCAGAAGCATGTGTGGAATTTACATTTTGCCATAATTTGAATAGGAGGAAAATAAGCAGAGATTGGGTTTCTAATTACCTATGATCTGCATGAGTAAGTGTTGCAGTCCATCCAGAAAGAAAGTGCTTGGGGACGGCCATTAATCAAGTCCAATGTACTGTGATGCTTTCCCACCCTACCTTCTGCATCAGATGGGATGGTGTTTTGCACATTGTTTATACCTTGGGAAGGTGTGTTGCCTTTCAGCTCTACAGTTTTGCCTCGTGGCTTGAAATGCCGTTCTCTAACTTTGACTCTGACCTTTGTACATATTCCAGAGTTGAACTACGATTTCATGGGTCCTCTATCTTCTCTCAAAAGCTTGCATTGTGTGGCATTGGTGGTACAGTGGTGAGCATAGCTACCTTTCAAAAGCTTACATTTAAGTAACTGTTGTCTCAGTTATTTTCCTCATCACTGGCTACAAAATTCATGATACCCACAGTTTAAAGTGAAGAGGTTTATTGTGGCTTGCATTTTATCCCAGAGCTGGCTGGCTCCAAGGCAAGGTGGTGCAGGAGCTGACGGAGGAGGAATAGCTGCTGCCTTAGGCCAGCCAGGTATTGATACAGCTTCACATTTTTTGATAGCACGGAACGGAGTGAAGGGAGAAGCTGGAAGGGAGAAAAATCCTTCCAGGCCTCTCCTTCCTGTTCCAGCCAGCACCTACCTCCTCACAGCATGTCAACCTTTAGCCCTACCATCCAATTGTCTCCCCAAAGTCTTGTGTATGAGGACATGAAGCTCCTGCGGGGCATCCAGATTTCAGCCATAACAACTAAACTTTTGTTTTCTTTATTCATTTTTGTAAAACATGCAGAGAGAACAGTGGAAGGCCAAATATCACATGGCTACATTGTTCTCTATAACTTATGGTTTCAAATGGCAAGTTCAGAACTAAATGTGCATTTTCACTAAAATCCAGATCCATGTACAATGTGTTTTCACTCATTTTTTTCTGAGTTCCCACTATTTGCCAATTTTTGTGGTAGGCATAATGAACAAATACAACCTAATATTATTACAATAGACCAAGTTTGTATGGTTCTCATCAAGATAGGTTCAGTAGAGAGGCAGGATAAATGAAGAATTTTAATATGAAATACAGTCATTCTCAGTTATTCCCAAGGGGACAGGTTTCAGGACACCCCACAAACGCACAAATCCATAGGTGCTGAATGGCTTTACATAACATGGTGGCAACCTGTACACATCTTCCAATATACTTCAAACCATCTCTAGATTACTTATAATAACTAGTCTAATATAAATGCTATATAAACAGCTGTTATACTGTATTGTTTAGGGAACAATGTTAGAAACAACCTGTATATGTTCAGTACTAATGAAAAAAGATTTAAATACTTTCTATCTGTGGTTGCATAAGTGTGTGGCTACAGAGGACTGAGTCTGCTGCAAAGGGCACTATGGCAACGAAGAAGAAATTGATAATAATTTGCAGCAGTACTTGCTAAGCTTTTGTGTTGAGGTAAGATTCAGGAGCAGAGGTGGTGCACAGTGTTCAGAATGTACAGTGTGCGCCAGGGATACAACTCAGCAGCACAGCGCGTGCTGGCAAGCTCAAGGTTTGGAGTTCAATTCCTGGAACAAAAACTTGCCCTCCAAACCAAAACAAAAAAAAAAAAAAAAAAAAGAAAAGAAAAACAACAACAAAAAACCCCACATAATGAAAACATACTGTGTGTGCTTAAATTCTGCCAATTATAGTAAAATATGCATAGTCATTAACATCCCTCAAACTTCTCCCACCCACTTCAAGCATAGTTATACCCCCATTTTTTGCCACTTTTACAAGCAGTTCTGGTAGTCTTTTTAAAAAAAATGTAACAGGTATGTACTTTAATCTCTTAATTCTCATTTTTATTAGTACACATGTGCAGTAAATTATGACTACATTCTCCAGGAGGGCTGGCCCTCGGCCATCACATATCTTCTTTATTTGCCCATCTTTTTCTTCCTTTCAGCTAAAGATCCTATTTCCAATTCTCTTTTATTTTGCTCTTTAATTTATTCACAGTTTTTGATTTCTCATATACGAAGCTCTGAGGTATTGAAACCTGTGTATCACCATGAGGGGTGACTAAAATTGCAGGGAAGGGCTCTGCTGAGCATCGCCCTCAGGCAAGGCAGTGGTGACAGCACGGCCTGTCCTCAGTCGCCTCCTGACTGAGTCTGGCGTCATGCTACCCTGGTGCTTCTCAGGTACACGTGAGCACACAAGGCAAATGTTCCAAATCAGCTTAGGACTCTGAGGCAGCTACAACATCACAACCAAAGGCATTCATAAAAGACAACTTCCAGAAGGTCTTTCAGAAAGTGCCAAGAACCGTGGAAGAAGTATGTTTGAAGGAAGGGGGAAGATTTTGAGAGGGACTTATGGCAATAAGTCTTTTACTGTATTGAATTTTTTCTGATACTGGGACTCCAACTCATGATGTCAAAAATGCAAGATAAGCTCTTTATCACCGAGTTCATCCCTGGCATTACGATAACAAAACAAAACAAACAAATGACCCCTCTAAAGATTCAGTAATGATTTGATAATACCCTGTCGATATTGAAGATGCATGATCCACAGGATTTGATGATTGAATTTTAGACAGTAAGAAAGAGAAAGGGAAAGAAGTTTATGAAGGGAAGGTGGGGAAAAGGAGAAGAGAAGAATGAAAATACAGCTAGGATTGCTGGACTGAATGTAAATGGAAGTGCCATTTACAAAACTACATAATACAGGAGCTATAACATATATTACAATCACGTTAAAAATATAAGAGCAGCTCAGCCTAAATCTACCCTGAAGCATTTGTCTTGTTGATTCATAAATATTATTACATTTGTAAAAATGTGTGATTTGATTCATGGTTTGGGAATAGTGGGAATATATCTGCCACGGTATTTAGTATAATAATATTGAGCTACTTGCTGCCTCATAATTGCTGGTTGATAAAATGCCACGGTTCAACCTGATAGCTTTTAATCAAAGGGAAGAATGAAGATTGCTGATGACCTTTCTTAGAGAACATTTTTTTTTTCCAGTACACTCAGACTCTAAAAATAATAATGAATGAGCACTGTCAGTTGGAGATTTAATCCTTTGCCGAAAACACTGTCTTTGTGGCTAAAGTTTCCATAAAGTAAATTTTAGCTAAGCTCACCTAAGCTTTCAGTAAAGACATTAGCTTAGTTAGCATATTATTTAAGACAAGTTCAAATGCCCTCTTCCCTTTATTGCTTGGTAATAATTACAGGCCCAAATCTGTCCAGCGCACCTCCATTATGCAGAAGCTGTCCATCTGAGCTCACCAGGACGTAGGAGTGCTGTCCCCCAATTCCTGATGCAATGTTTAAGCTTCCTGGCCAGCGGATATCTTATTTACTTTTTAGGCTATATAATTGAATTTTGAATTTATGTGATTAAGGGTTTAGAGGACTGCAAGGTCTTTCAGAATCTCTCTCTCATTTTTGCAGTACTGGGGATTGAACTCAGGACCCTGCGCTTGCCAGGCAAACCCTTATTCTACTAAACTATCTCTCCCTGGGCTCTTCAGAATCTTTTAGTGAGAGTAATAATGCTGGTGCCATCCATGCTGATGATTTAAGAGGATTGTTTCAGAATAGAGACACTTTCCATTACCACTGCTATTTATTTGAGCAGCCTTTTTAAGTTCTGTGGTTTACATTGTAGGAAAAGAAGAAAATACCTGGAATAGTCTGAAGGCTCCAGAGTGACTCCAAAGTCTTTTTGGATTAAAGTGAGGAGTAAGTTTATAAATATATAGGCAGTTAAAGAGGCAGACAGATACATCTTAATTTCATTTTGAAAGAAGTTCTGTAACATTTACTGTGCTTCTTCTATTTACTGGGAATTTTATCTATGTCAAACATCATGAAAACAAATTTATAGAATGAGGTACTGGCAATATTAATATTACTTCTTACTCCATCTTTATATATGAGATGTATACACACACCTCATAACTTATTCCTAAGATCTGTGCTACAAAGCTTTCCAAATGTAATTAAAAAGGCAATCTGAAAAAGGATATTGCTAACAATTTCTTGTATTGCAAAGTATTAGATGGCTAATAATATTTTCATCTTTATCTTAAAGTGCTCACCCATTTTAATGGGATAAACAGAAAATAAAACAGATTAATGTGATAAATATTGACAGTATTTATCTCTGAAGTTTACCTATAGCTGTACTCATGAATGTCTTTCTAAATTCATTTTGTTTGTTGTGTTGTTTTGCTTTTAAGAAAAACTTCAAGTTCTGCTTAAGAAAATACAAATTAGCATGCTTATCTCCTTAAAGTCAGTTATGGGCTGGCGAGGTAGCTCAGCTGACTAAAGCACCTACTTGGACAGAGCACAGGTAGCCCCAGCATGCTGTGCTGGCCCCACCTCCGGGGCATGCTGGGACAGCAATTAACACTTGCACACCTATAATCCCAGCACTTGGGAGGCTGAAAACAGAACAATCACTAAGGTGTCCAATCTGTGTAGCAAGACCCTGTACTAAAAATACAAAACAAGAACAAAACAAGTCAGTTACTTTTAAAAAGAATAGAAAGGATCAAGTTAAAAGTGTTGATGTTTTAAATGTAGAACAACTCCATATTTAATTAATCACAAGTATGAGAGAGAAGTACTGGACTCCTGCCAAGGCAAAGGTTTTCAGACGGCACGATGTGCCTGCATTGCTCTCAGTTCACCAAGAGCTGGGACTCTGTGTTCAGGCTCAGAGTTCATGATTCAGCCTTTCTGTGTTACTTTGCTTCTTCTGGATTCTTTCCCTGTGAGACCAAGTGACTGAAGTTTTTTGCAGATCTTTGAAATAGGTTACACCTAATACTGCAGTACCCGACTCCTGTGGGTTGGGTCTAGATGTCCTCAAGTAGTCACAGGGTCTTTGCAGAGGTGGCTAAATCTAGACTGTGTGATTGGTTCATAGTGCAATGCTGGGATTAAGAGTTCAAGTATTACACTCATCATAGGTGGGATGGACTGTTTACTATATAAGGGATAGAGGGAGATTTGCTCAATTCTCTTATTGCTTTTCCTGTCTCCCACTGTCATGAGCTGTTGCATGTGGGCTGTGTGCCATTGTGTTAGAGCCAGCTGATCATGAATTGTAAACTCTATAAACTGTGAGTTGAATAAACCTTTTCCCCTTTAATTTTGGGTGTTGGGTATTTTATGTCAGCAAGGAGAGAAAAATAACTAAGGCCAGTACTTCTCGGGGGTAAATTTTACTTCTTTTCCTATGTCAAGACATTGCATTAGATAAACTTTCTCATGCCTTCTTAAAATTACTATTGCATGCACAGAAAAAGAAAATGGAGGAGAAGGAAGGAGAGGGAAAGGAGAAGGAGAAGAAGGAGGGAAAGGAAGAGGAAAAGAAGGAGGAGGAGAAGGAGAAGAAAGGGAGGAAAATATAAAGAGAAAGAGCAGGAGGAAGAAGAAGAGGAGAAGGAGAAGGAGAAGGAGAAGGAGAAGGAGAAGGAGAAGGAGATGGTGGTGGCAGTGGTTTTAAGCCGACTGTACTGTAGTGAGTCATGACTCGTGGATTCAGCATGTCTTATATCTGCACTGCAGGATACTAAGGCTTATTCTGAAGTAAGGAAACAAAATGAATGTCTCTCAATGAAAGGGACAGCTTTCAGCCTCACAGTAGGACACCGTCTCAGCGCACAGCAGTGACTCAGCAGTGACCCAGAGCAGCCCCTCTCCAGGGCTCTGCATTCCCCCTGAAGCACTACCAGGCCAGGTAATTGGCCCGTAGGCTCCTTCTGCCCATAAGCATCTCTATTATTCTGAAAGAATTTTACAAAGCAAATAAAAACTAGATGAATTTATCTGCTCAAGATTGTAAAAACAGTGAAAAAGGATTTGTCAAAATGCAACAAAAGGAATATTTGTATAATTTCTTGCAGATTGTGAATAAAATTATATAAATATACATATTTTATTTTACATATAATTCTACATTATAGCTTTGCATAATTGTACTTCTATTAGAAAAGCTGTATTTGGGTTCTGATCTCTCTAATTCTATCTGTGAGAACTTGGGTAAATAACCTAATCTCACTTAACGTATAAGTTTTCTTTCTCATAAAATGAGGACAGAAATCTCTTCAGTATTACTGTGGGATATGCATTTAAATATGTACTTGTAAATTCAAGTCAGTATAATAATCAAAATTAGTAATATTATATTTGCCAAAATTCATAAAGTTGAAACAATTTGAAGAGAAAGCTATCTGTCAGTTTCAGTAGTTGAAATTGATTTGCACAAAATCTTCAGTAGAAAAAGAACTTTTAAAAAGAGTTTTAAGCAGCCAGTCAATATGAAGCAGGCAATGAGTCTTAAACCTGCTGGCATCATTTTGATCTTTTGCTCAACTTAGAATCCGGCCTCCACTTTACCCTTCACCAGAAGCCGCTTCAACAATGTATTATTTCCTATAAGTAGGAACAGCTGTTTTAGTAAGTGGCATACAACAGGAGGTGCAGGTCACCACTTCTGCCCATCCCCCCTGTGGAGAGTGTTTCCCTCAATCTTGGGTGGTGACACAGTCATTGTCATTGCATCTGCAACTGCAAGCTCCTTCAACTATTTGATCCATGACAAAGAGCCAAAGACATAAGGGCTGGAGGAACAAGTGGTGTTGGGAAACTGGTTCTCCACGTATAGAAAATTGAATCTACACCGCTATCTTTCACCATATACCAAAGTAACATGAAAATGGACCGAAGAACTCAGTGTTAAACCAGAAAAATAGGCAAAATTTTTGATATGATAGGTGTAAGCAGGGTCTTTCTGAACAAAATCTGGTTTCACAGGAAATATAGAATTAACAGATGTGATTATATCAAATCAAACAGCTCTTGCACAACAAAAGAAACAACATATAAAAAGAAAACCTATACATGGGAAAACAGCTTGTCAGCTATGCCTCACACAGAACATATCTACAATGTATAAAGAACTCAGTATTTTTAGGCCCCCCAAATAAAAGACCCAGTGCAAAAATAGGCAAATAAATTGGATAGACACTTCACAGAAGTGCAAATGGTGAATGAATACATGAAGAAATCCTGGACATTGCTAGCCATTGAAAAATGCATATTAGAACAGCACAGAGATTCTATCTTACCAAGAAAGAACGGCCATCAGCAAGAAATCAAACAATGACAACTTCTGGCCAGGCTGAAGGAAAAAGGAACCTTTTTGCACTGCTGAGGATATAAATATTACAACTGTGATAGGAGCCACTAGGATGATGCTTCAAAAATCTAAAGCTAGAGATTGTCTTCAACTCAGCCATGCGCCTTCTAGGAACCTTCCTGAAGGAGGTAAAGGCACCAGATTCCAGGACCCATGTGGACCCATGTTCACAGCAGCCTACTCCATAACATCTTGAACATGACCAATAGGCCCATCAACAGACAACTGGACTAAGAAACTGTGGCATTACATGCAATGCAGCGCTCGCTACTCTACCAAAAAGAGAGGGAGCAGCTTGGGTCATTTATAGAAAGGTGGATGTACCTTAAGACCATAAGTGAAATGAAATAAATCAACCACACAAACTTAAACATCACATGTAAAGTGTAGAAAAAGAACTAAATGATTTTTTTCCCAAAGCAGAAAGGATCAAGAAATCAGGGGCCAGGGAGGAGAAAGAAAGAGAATGAAAAGAGAAATTACACTGTGTCCTATCCATGTACCAACTCAGAGAGGAATGCACACGTTATGTACTGCACATATGTGCGAGAGAGAAAAAAGGAAGGAAGGAAATCTACAAATGGAGGTTGGGGGTGGGGAAGGAGATGAAGCAAAGGAATTAGAATGTGTTCTATAGCTGTCCCGGTTCCCCACAAGGAGTGTAAATGTCATGTACTACAAACATACACCAATAGAAAAACAATGAATCCAGGGCAAAGGCGAGAGGCACACTTTACCAGCTCCCTCAGCGGCCTTGCCCAGCTGCTGCTGTAGCTGCTGCTGGGATGAAACACTTCAGGAATGTGGCAAGGAACACGTTCTGCTCAAAGAGAAATGAAAATAGCAGCTAATGACTGACACAGAGGACAGGCAAGAAATTCAATCACGATTAGTAAAATACCTCAAAGTTAATTAAACCTGATAACAGAAAACTCAAAACAAATTTTTTAAAAACCAAGAGGAAATTAAACATGGAACTCAGTGGGCACACGTGACCCTGCTTTCCTCCCTCCACTGGTGCTTGCTGAACTCATATATATTTGAATGCTATTCTCTGTTTTTATTCTCAGTAATTCCTCAGGGACAGTTGGACATAGCTCTATCCTTCCCAGAAATCTGCTGCCCTATTAGAGCCGTCTCTGGAGCTTGATGTTTAATTTTACTTTTCCATGCACTGCACTGTCTGAATGCTTTCTCTCCTCTCTATTTCTGCCACTGTCACGACCTCATCACCTCACACCTGGTCCACCCATGCTCTACACATGGGTCCTTAACATCTTTACTAGCTGGCACCTGCATCCCTCTCCCTTTATTCCACCTTCAAGTAGTGTGATTCACACCCACTCACCTGGGCCAGCCTCTAGATGTACTGCTCCATCTTCTGGGAATGCACCACCCTTTCCTTTAGCTAAACCAAATTCTACAATTCCTGCTTATCCCTGTTAGCGCCCTAATCCCTGCAAAACAACCTGCCCCAAGTAAGCCAATGAACAGTTACAGACCCTCACTAAGTCACATTAAAAATTTTAATTCCTGTAACAAATTTTCCTTATCACCTAGAAATAAAATCTTCCCCCAACTTTTTCCACTGGAAAAATCCTTCTAAGCATTTACTCTTACAGAAAAAGAATGAGATATCAATTCAATTCACTCATATAAAGCTAAGAATATCCTTGTACAAAATGTAAATAAATGTCTGCCACGCAAAATAAAATAGCAACATTCAAGAAAAATATAACCAGCTGTTAAATCAACACCATCAGATAGCTATTCATAATTTTTTGCATCAATACTTGCTTGCTTTTTGTTCTCTCCTTTTAGTGTCAGTTTGTGCTCACTGTGAGAGGACTGATGGCACTCATCACAACTTGAGCTAAGTAAGTCAAAGAAAAGATTAAAAATAGAGAAAAGTTTCCCCAGGCAGACTTTGGGAGGGTTCTGTTGAGCCACTGGGTCCTTGGGGGAAGTTATTGAAACTAATGAGCTTTGGTTCAGTTATGAGGGTCATGTGATGCAAGTAATTCTGGGACTGCAAGAAGATTCAATGCTGAAACATTCTGGAAGACCCTCATCCTTGAGGTACATGCATGGTGACTACCACTAATGACCCTGGGCAGAAAGTCGAAGGCCTCTACTCACTGTTCCTGCCTTCTGTCGTCAAGAAATTGGAATACAGATAATTGGGGACACTTTCTCACCTGGTTCAAAGCCAAAGACTGGGTTGGGTAGACTGTATTTTTCCCTCTTCTCCACAGTCAAATGTTAACAGATCCCCAGTCTGCTCTATTCTAGAGAAAGAACAGCCCATCCGGGGATCCTCAGGCTGCATATCCTGTCATCCTGTCTCTTTCTTTCTACATCTGTGGCATTATCTCTTCATCTTGATCCTGCTCTCAAATCTCCCTCATTCTCTGTTGATCTTTGTCTTTGTGTCTTGGTCTCTCTATGTTTCTCTTCCTACGTCTGCTTTCATTTTTTGTTGTCTCTGTCTTTCTATGTCTGTCTGTCTGATGTCACTTTCTGTTTCTAGATTAATTGCTTCTGTCTCTCTTCCACTCCTTTAAATGTTCTTATATTTTTTCTGGCATTTCTTTTGTAGTTTCTTAGTTGACATGGGACTTAATTATATTTTAAAAATCACTACGGTAAGATCCCAGTGTTGAACTATGATTAGAAAAAGTAATGAACACATACATTCTCCCTACTTCAATTCAGGGGCATTCCTGCTACGTTTGCACAGAAAAGGTACTTTTTACAGGTTTGGATGAACTCCTAGAGCTCCGTGAATTTTCTTGTTATTTGTGTTGCTGGGTAGGTGACATGCTATCTTAGAATAATGTTTAGTTTACTTGGTATGGGTATTTTTCATTCCTTCCATGGATTAGATGATAGAACACAACAAATAGATCTTGGTGATATGAAACATAACAGATGATAGCTATGAAATTACAACATCTAGATACTATTTTAAGTATTCCTCTCCCGTCAACACATCCAGTCCCTTTGGACTTGCTGTGAATTGGGCTGAAGTTCGTTGTGTTGCCTAATATCGTGCCCTAGATAGTTATGGCTGAGCTATGCACCTGGTGAATCTGGGCTCATGACCCCATGTCCACCACCTGAATAAGATCAGTCTTCTTGGAAATAGTGAGCCCACTGTATTTTTAAAAATAGTAAGTGAAATAGTCTGCCCATGCCTGGGTTTGAACAGTCAAACATTTTTAGATTTACTTTTAGAATATTTCTGTAGAGGCACAAAACAAAATTACAAAACATGATATATATTACGCCATTAGAGCCCTTGGAGTTTTGTAGCCTTCAGATTCCTGATAGATAAATTCTAATGAATAACTCAAGGAACAAATTGGTAAAGCTGCAATTCTGGGATACATGGAGCAAAAAAATCACGTGATGGATGTAATTCAGTTGTACACATATAGCTGGAGTAAGTGCTTCCAGTTATTTCTCTGGTTTTTGTTTTCCAGCTTGAATGCAACTGTAAGAAGAGCATACTAAGACTTGTTTGCACCAGGAAATAAACTCCGTGGTAGATCATACATACTAAGAGTGGTGAAAGTGTGTTGTGATTTTAAATGTACAATTATTTTTATTATTACATTTCACTGAAATATCACTTTCTTTTATTGACATGGAACACAAAATTAACTCAGCTGCTTGGTTCATAGTTGAATTTGTGTGAAAAGCCAGAGTAGAAAAAGATAGCAGAAGTGCAATTGGATTAGTCGTAAGTAATAATCATGTTCATTTACAGAACACCTTTGAAAATGTCTCCAGAAGCTTGCTGACTTTTAAAGTCATGCACCAGATTTCAAATGCCAAATATCTTGCTAATGTGATGTCGGGGTTACACATTTAAACACATTGAGGTAAGTAAACGTAAGAGGTGTGCTTCTTATTATAACATGATCTCGCCCACATAGACATGCTTTTTTCCTTATTATTCTCTATTGAAGAATTCAACTGCTCCTGAGAATAGGACGTCTATCTAAATATTTAGCATGGCAAACTAGAAGCACTGTGGGATTATTGTCTTCAGCGTGTTGATATTTTTAACTACTGTGTGAAGTTGGTGTAATTTAAATTTTCTTTTTGCCTAGAATCTTGAGCTAAATGAAAATGCTGATCCAGTATGAAAATAGATAATTTATCTGCTTATTTTTATTTGTCACTTGTTCTAATTCAAGAAAGAACAGAGGCACGGGTGGGAGGACAGTGCAAGGGCCAGGATTTTCTGATTGCTGCCCAGGTTTGAGATACTGTGGTAACTGTTTGTCCTTGTTAGCTCATTGACCTTTGTAACATCATAAAGAGTGGAATGTCTGTCTTGGAGCTGAGATGGCAGAGCTCAGAGAAATTGGCCAGCGTGTCTGGCCAACCTGACACTCCTGAGGGGTTGTGCATCTAAACTTGGTGCTCTAATATTATATCATGTTTCTCACTAGTTGGGTAGGGGGAAATGCCCACTACACATCTCTGCCTACTTTTTGTCACCTTCTCAAATTAGGATCTTAACTTAGAAATTATGCATGGTTAGGGAATAGATTATAGGGCAAAAGCAAGGGCAACATTTTAAGCACAAAGTTAAAATTCTCTAACATATTCCTTGCAACTGACATCCAACATTTTAATTCAAGAACATATGGAGAAGGGTGTGTGAGGCCAGTGGAGGAGAAGGCTGTGGGGCAAGGCCATCTGCTCGTATTCACCCATCCAGGCACCTTCTTGAACAAAAAGTAAGCCTGAAGTAGTGTAGCAAAGAAGTGCATTTGGTACTGGCATGAAGCTTTCCTCTTATTACAGAGGAGTTGTCTTTATGATGGAAACGTGTTTGTGGTTGTCATGATGTCATATGCCAGGGTATCACAATCCAGGACTCTGCATGCAATAAAATATTACTTTATCTAACAGATAGAATTTTCCAGAATTCGTCCACTTGAAGTTACTCAGACTTAGAATCATCCTCTCTTTAGAGGTAGGAGGAATCTAAAAGTGATTTCTGTCCCACTTTGGAGCTCTTAGATATGTGAAGTCCAAGGCCAGTGTGGGTGAGTTGTTTAAATTTGTAAATGTCAGAACCAGAGCTAGTGCTCGATCTCAGGACCACACACTGCACTCGTCCACATCCTCGGCTGGCTTCTGACCCTGGATGTATATGTTGGAAGGACATTTCAGAGCTCCAGCTTGTTTGCAATGGATCTGTAGGAGGTCTGTATTGTTGAATACAATTTGGGACAGACTACAATCAGTCAGTAGTTTGAAGAATACATATTGGAGTCCTAATAATTCAAGATTCTAATGCCTGTTTTATTTTAAGCCTAAAAGTTTTTGTGGTTACATATGTTTGTGAGGAGTGCAAGCAACATGACACAGAGAGACAGAGACAGAGACAGAGAATTCAGTGGACATCAACTACTAGAAATACTTTTTTCACTGTCTTCCTCCCTGTCATTTGCCACATACCTGTACTGTATGGCTCACTCCTTCACTGCAGGACCCCCCTCTTTTTGTAGTGGTCTAAACATAGGACACAGGATTCAGCCTTCTGTCTCTTGCAGTTCTGTGTTTCACTTAACTCTTACGTCATCTTATTAAATCCCAATATAATGCATAGGCTGTTAACTTCAAATTTATAGCTTCAAACACAACTTTTTCTTATAATACAGATTAATGTAGCTGACTATACTTATTTTGTATACATATGTAGATGTATACATACACATATAGGAAATATATGTTTATATGAAAGAATATTTGCTTGGTTGACTACAACCGTTTACCTAATTTGTGTCTTCTTAATGTTACAACCTGCCTCTCTACTCAAGTGTGAGCCTCATGAAGTCAGGGATCTTATTTGCTTGGTTTACTTCTGCCCAGCTATCCACTGAAAACAGTTACTGAAGAAACAATGTAGTGACTAACATTCTCTTACATTCATTTTCAAGGAACTTTGAACACACAGCCAAAAATTCTATGTATTCATAGAAATAGCTATATCTAAATTATTACATGGTGCCATCCCATAAAACGGTAGCATATAGTTTCTTTGAAGTAAATCTCACAATCAAAGTCTTTTACCTTTCTCAACCATATTAACTGAACACAAATGGGCTGAAATCCATGAATATTAGGAAACAAAGCTTTTTTGGGCTACAAAGTAGCCTTGAAATAACTAAACGGTGATGATGAGGATTCTGTAATCCAGGAAGAAGCTTCAAGAAAACCAACTTGGTGCAGGAAAACAACTGATCAATTTGAGCACACAGAGAAAGTTTACAGATGAAAAACAAAATTTTTATCTTGTTTTTAATGACGTTGCTGAACTAAGATTTTCTTAGAAGACTGATTTCCATGTGAAAAAGATTTTATGGCAAAAAAAAGAAACCAATAAAATATGGTGAAGGGAAAAGGATTTAAGAAAAATGAATTTATCCACCTTCAATGGGAAACACACCCAAATCCTGAGACTCAGACAAACAACAACAGTATGAACAAAGAAGGTGCAGCTGAAGTTTCGGGCTCCAGTTCAGAGCAGCGCGGAGCACGTGTCTGAGAGCATCTCCTGCCTCGCCGGGTTCTGACGCTCAGAAGCCTGTGGCTGTCCGACATCACTCCACGCCAGTATTTTGGAATACAGAGCAGCAAACGATACTGAGGCACAGACACCTTTCTCAGACACAACATGTGCTTTGTCTAGTGTTAGAAATGTGCAGGATGCGATTGGGCTTCTGCTAGGGCTGACTTACCAGCCCCCTGCAGCACATGGGTGCAAATGTGCCAGCCAGATGTGGCTGCTCAAGCAGGGTCTGCTGTGCAGGAAGGACTTTTGGAAGTGAAAATGCCCGGGCGGAGGGCAGAGTGGTGGGTGGGGGCCGGGGGGAACCACTGCAGACAGGGAACGAATAAATTGGAGTGCTGACATATGAATATGCAAAGAGGCCCTTAGATTTTGTTCTTTTTTCTTTTCTTGGACATTTGGTCAATGCTTATTGTCTCTTCTTTAGCCATACAAGAAAGATAAAAACAATGTACCCAAGAGGACCAGTGAAGATAACACTGAATACAAACGATATATGTAAATGACATTAATAAGCTCTGTAAAAAGTTCAGTTTATGTTATGGAACTCTACTGAAGTTGGTTATTGCTACAGAGGCAAAGTAATGATTTCTCAGATTCACTTTCTGTAGTGTTGGGAAAAGCTTACATTCAGTCAGGGTTACTGTACTTCAAAAATACTGAAAACTTAGGCAGCATCTGAGTAAAAGCAATAAAGTGGTGGAGGAGAACCTTCCTACAGGACTCAAAGAGTCTGCATTGTTTGATCTGGCGAGGAGCTGGCTGAAGAAGGCTATAATAATTTTCTTCCAAATATGAAGAGCTATTATTAGGCAAATGTAGGCCAGCTGTTCTTTAGCACCACTGAGGTCAACATAAGAAAAAGTTCACTGGCTTTGTTTAAACATTGGAGAGAACGCCTTGAAAGTAAAGGTTACTTATGGATTCCTGAAGACAGGAGATAGGCTGCTTTCCTGCCAGATCTGGAGATAGCATTTGCAGGGAGGACAGAGACAGCCCCACTCTGAGGAACTCCTTTGTGTCCCAAAGTATGAGCTCCTAGGTTCAATTATTCCAGTATCACAGTCACTGATAATTGGTAACAGACAGGGGCAGGCTGCTCATTTGGAAGACAATGCCCAGTGTCAGTGCTTGGCTGGCAGGGAAACGGAGGTGCCCTTTCCCGAATCCTCTAGATGGTTGCTTTCCATTATAACCTTCCTCTGAGACTTCTGCAGGAAGATGCTTCCTCTGAGAGGCTATTTTTTTATTGTCTTCCATAGAAGCTTATTTTCAAGACACAAAGAAAAAAATACAAATCTCTTAAATTCTTCATCATATTTTGAAACATCTGAATTTGAAGTTGAAAATGTATGTTTTTTAATACAAAAAGATCTCACACTCACATCTAACTTCTGTAGCATATATAGTGCTAACTCATTAAATCATTTCAAATGTAGCTGTCCTTTGCTGAAGAAAAAAAGAAACTCATGCCTTAGACCTACATATAGCATTAATTTACATATCTCTGCATATATACACACCTATTTTACATTAAATCTGTCTCCATACTATTTATATTTATACCCATTTGTTGATGCCAAATATAGCTGACCATTTTTGAATTCCACCAAGTACTCATTGCAAAGTATTCTTTGCAAAGTTATACTTGGTAAGAGTCTGCAACAATGCTGAATTATGGTAGAAATCCTATACAAATACTCAATCTTTCCAACAGCCATAATTTACAATGTCAGAAACAGAAGGTGCTGACCTCCCGGTGTGAACAAAAAGCAGGGAGTTGTGGGTGATAGGGATAAAGCTCTTGATTAGAAATGTTTTTTTCTTGAAGAATAAAGCATTTATGCAGGGAAACAGCGATGAATAAAGTCTAACACCTCCTGATGTTTACCCGTATAAAGCACAAGATGATTTTGCTTCAAGGAAGAACAATAAAAGCCCTATATTTTGGACTGATGCTCAAAGTTATAAATGTTTAATGCATCTGATTACTACAATTTTATGGTTTTTTTTTCTCTAAACAAATGAAGATATAATCTTCTTTTTTTGTAACAAAAAAGGAGCAAATGAACAATCCTCGAAGTGAGAAAGTGTTTGTAATTTTAGACTACAGAAATGACTCTGAGAAACAGCAGTGTACCGCTTGGGTTGGGCTGTATTTACACAAGTCAGGACCAAGGACTGGAGCTACGTTATGGGCCCTGTTTTGTTTCACGATAGAGGAACTGCCATGGAGCTCCCGAGACCCCCAGCCATGACAAAAGGCCAGCCTTTCCTTCATTGCGCTCCTGTCTTTCTTCTCCCTTTAAAATAATCCTGATGGAATATATCCTGCAGGAAGGAGGGAATTTGCACTGAAGCCCAACCTATCACCTTCCACCCCAGTGGATCTTAATTGTTCAAACAGTTTATTTCTAAAAATACCAATACTCAGGCCACTCCAGAACAATAATTTGGGTAGGCCCGGAACATTACTATTATTTTTAACATTATTATTTTTTAAAAAATTGAGGTAATTCTAATGTGAAACTGCCTTTTGGAACTGCTTCACCACCCAGTTGTGTGTCTGCAACATTGAGTCAGGACGGCTAACTCAGTCATATCCACTGACTCAGGCCCCGCTGTCCCTCAACTTCCTCGGTTCTTTCTTATTGTCTTCCTCCTGTTCCACTGACTATCCCCTTTGCACCTCCACAAGCAGTCAAATCCTTCCATGCACATGATGGAACTATAACAGTTGTCCCTAGTCTTGACTCCCCTGGCTGGGTCTTATCATAAACATCTCCCCTAGACACATCTTTTTTTTATCCTTCTAGTATGTAAGTCTCCAACATTTTCACTCCTCAAGGAAAACAATCTAGTTTTAAAATAGGTTTTAGAAACCATGTGAAAGTTGTTCAATGTCTTTAACATAGCAGAGAGCCTCCATTCCCACTAGCATATGTGTCTTTAGTACTTCCTGGGTGCGTACTCTACTGTCATTTCTCCACTGTTTGCTTCTGTTGTTTGTGAAATGATGATTCTCTCTATGCCCAAAGCAACCCATGTTCACTCAGTTCTCAGCTCAACCATTTCTTCATGAAGCATTTCTCAACTGCGCAAGCAACCTCTCATCCAATCGCTATGTTTACCAATCTTTCTTAATAAAGCACAGTTTGAATTCCTCATGTTATTCCTAGTATATTTACTCAGGTTAGCTGCTGGTAACCTTGAAAACTGTCCACACACAAGACCTATATGGTATCTATAGCTCTCAGTGCCTGGCACGGCATCGCACACATAGTAGGGGCTCAGTCCTCATTTGTTAAAGAAATTTTAAGTGATTAAATGGCACAGCGCTTGCATGAGCTCATACCCCATTGGCTTAATGCTGAGTATGCAAGCACTGGAAAGTGCTGTCTGAATTCCAGTGCCAGAATTATATTTATGAGGACATATGGAGGACAGAAAGGAATGCTACAGTCCAAAAAGAAAAAAAGTACATACATACATACATATATATATATATATATATATATATATATATATATATATATATATATATATTTCAGAAAAAAGAGCATTTTTAATTTTAGAATGTATTTAGATCTCTAGAAGATCACACACACTCACGCATCCACACATGCGCGTGTGCGCACACACATGAAATGTCCAACTTTAGCGAGAAGAACAGTCAATTCTAGGCTCAATAAAATGTACCACTACTTAATTGTTCTTTAGATGGAGCTTTAATCTTTAATGAAGCATCCCAACTGACCAGCTAGGTGTCCTCCATCCTCCTAATGTGAAATGTGTTCCATAAAGCTGAAAGAGACCCTAGCACCTCTCTCATCACAGAAGAAAGTGATATCTCATAATTCCCTGATACCTCACTCCCTTCCCTTTGTCTGGATGGCCAGTTCTGCCTCTCACAAAACAGGAAGATGTGGACCCTCAGATATTTCCCATATGTTTCTCTCATAAGGATGGTTTCCATTTGCTTTCTAGAATTAACCTTGATTTTATAAGACATCTGATTGAATTTTGATTCTTAGGAACTTTTTCTTTACTAAAAGAGCAGGAAAGTGAAATTGATGCAATTTTGATAAGGCAGTTGATGGACTTGCACATTTAGAATCCGCAATGGCATGCTACAAGCCCAAGCCCAGAAAGCCAGCCTTGCTAACCCATTATTCATGTAAACAAAAGACACAAGGCCCAAGCCCTAATGTAATGAACTTTTTCAAGTGATAGAGAATATTGAAGAAACATGACTGAATTCAATAATCCAGTCACGTATAAAAGGAAAGAAGTCTGGTTGTGGATGATAGAAAGTCATAGAAAACAAAGTCTCTCACTTTCTTTTGCAGATATGGTAGTCACATCTCATTTTACATTATTGTGCTTTTACAAATTCCAAAATTGTGGGCCTATTTGAGTAAGTTTGTGAGATGTTCATCTTTTTCCAGTAGTACATGCTCATTTCTTGTGTTTATGTTGCATTTTGGTAAGTCTCATAATGTCTGAAGTTTTTCCACTATTACTGTAAAGTCGATGGTGATCTGACTGCAGTGATCTTTGCTACTATAATAATTCTTTTGGAGCGTCGGGAACTGGTAACTATCAGGTGTGTTCTGATGGCCCAGTGATCCCCATTCCCTCACCTCACTCTCTCTTTTGCAGTCTCCCTATTCTTATGGTTAGGGTTAGACACTAAATGTTGAAATTAGACCAGTTGATATCCTTATGATGGTGTCCACATGTTCATGTGAGGGAGGAATCACCTGCCCCTAGCTCTGAAAGGAAACCTGGGGATGACTAAGTGAAGAGAGGAAGGCACGTTGAATGCCAAGGTAGGCTGAATGAATCTAGACCTCTTGTGAGGTAGCTGTGAAGATCGAACAGTGGAGGAAATTAACAGTTATATGCATTGAACACATGAGTCATAAGAAAGTTTTATTGATGATATTAAAAGTTTCGGTCTAGGTGGAAGACCAAATCTGCTGCAACCATCCCTTAAGCCAAAACCTAATCCAGAGCAAAGATCTAGCACTGTTCAAGTCTATCAAGCCATAGAGATAGAGAAGCTTTGGGGGAATAATTTGAGGCTAGTAGTAGTTGGTTCTTGAAGTTTCAGGAAGGAACTCATCCTCATTACCTAAAGGTGCAAAGTGACACAGCTACTGCTGAGGTACAAGCTACAACAAGTTATCTAGAAGACACAGCTAAGAATGTCGATGAAAATGGTTACATGAAAGAGCAGTTTTTTAATGCAGACAAAATAGCCTTCTATTGTAGAAAGATGCCATTGAGGAATTTCATAGCTAAAGAAGAGAAGTTAAAGTCTTGTTTCAAAACATCATAGGACAGGCTAGCTCTTTTTAGAGACTAATGCAATGTATAAATTTAATTGAAAAACGCTGGATGTTTACTATTCTGAATACTCTAGGATCTATAAAAATTATATTAAATCTCCTATTTAATTATATTAAATTTAATATAATTTAATTATATTAAATACCTGGGTATTAAAGCTACCCAAATGGACAGCTAAACACGGGAGACAATACATTTGTCTACAACACATTTACTAATATTTTAAGCCTAGTTTCTAGACCTATGGCTCAGAAAAAGTTCTTTCAAAATTGTATGGGTCATGGACAATGTACCTAGTTACCCAAAAGCTCTAATGGAGAAAAAAATAAAATTATCCTGCTTTCATCCCAGTTAACACAACATCTATTGTGTAGTCTATCCAATAATGAGTATGTACTCTCACATTTAAGTCTTGCTAGTAAAAAAAAAAAAAAAAAAAAAAAAAAACTGGAGCTGGAGCTGGTAATGTGCTTCAGTGTTAAAACATTTCCCTAGGAGGCATGAGCTCCCATGCTTGAATCCCAGTAAGGCAAGAAAAAAATACACAGAAAAAGAGAAAACCTTTATAGGACTCTAATTGCCATAGATATTCTTTTGATGGATCAGGGCAAAGTAAATTGGAAACTTCTGGAAAGGATTCACTATTCTAGGTGATATTGAGAACATTTATGACTCATGGGAGTTGTGCATACCAATGCTGTTAGGACTTGGGTAAGTTGATCATGATTCTTACATGTGACTTTAAGGAGCTTTAAGACTTCAGTGCAGGAAGCAGCTGTAGCTGTGGTGCAAACAGCAAGAGTATTTAAATTAGAGGTAGAGCACGTGGATGGGACTGGATTTCTATGAACTCGTGATGAGTCTTTAATGGCTGAGTGATTGCTTCTTATGGATGATTGAAGAAAGTGTTGCTCCTTGCTGTGGAGCGCATGTCCAATGAAAGTGCTGTAAACATTGTGGAAATCACAACAAAAGATTTAGAACATTGACAGAAACTTATATGACAAAGCAGCCATGGGATTTGAGAGCAGTGACTCTGATCTAGGGAGAAATGTAGCTGTAGCTAAGAGGCCACTGCACTGCATCAAATGGTAGAGAGAAATCGTTCCCCGAAAGATTCACTGTGGCCAACGTTCACAGTCCTCTTGCGCTGATTGGTTGACAGCCATCAACGTTAATAGGAGGTCCTGCACCAGGGAAAGGATGAAACTTTTCTAAAGGTTCTGGTGGTCTTTAGCAGGTTTTAGCCATGAAATATTCAGTAAGATATATACATTGTTTATTAGACATAATGCTGTCACATACATAATAAATAGTAGTATACTATGGGAAAAATGTGTGGCACTAGGAAGTCCCCACAATTCACATGACTTACTTTATTACAATAATAATTTCATTGTGGTGGTCCAGAATGGAACTGTGAATATCTCTGAGTTACGCCTGCAGTCTTAATTGCTACCATCAGTTATTCCAGGTACACAAGAAAGTATGGCTGATAGCGAGGCTAGTCCCAGGCCTCCAGTCTGAGGGGGAACATGGAAATGATACAGGTTACTTTCTAAGTCAGATTCCCCCAACGACCCATGGCTCCTTCAGGTTTTAGTCAGTGAATTTTATTTTGTTAGTTTGAGTGGCATTTCTTAGTACTGAAAGAAAGCCTCTTGTGCCTAGAGGGTATGGTGATGATAGCGTGCCTGAGATTCAAAGGAAAGAACATCAGATTTCTAGTGCCAAGGTGGATCATGAAGCCAGGACATGTTTGCTTTAAAATCATTTTTGATTTGATAGTAGCTATCAATAAAGCACTTGCTGTAGCACAGGAATGTCTTTGTGATTAATTTATAAAATATTCAGTGAACATTTTCATCCTGGGAAAGATACAGTGAAAGCTAGCAGAAGGTGAACACTGGACAAGCTCTTGCAAGGTGCTGTGAGTAGCGGGAGAGAGAGCAGCATGCAGGACAGGGAAGCGAGCTTCCAGCAAGGGCTCAGGAAAGGGGCCTCTGAGAAATGAGCTTTTACTGTAAAGTCTGAAATGAGAGCAGAGGAGAGCCTGAGGGCCGGCTGATAGCTCAGTGGATTAAAATGCCTGCTTTGGCCAATGCAAGGACCGGTTCGATTCCTGCAGTGCTGGGCCAGCCCCACTCCTGGGGCACAGTGAGATGGCGACTGAGGCTGGGCGTGGCGGCTTGTGCCTGAAATCCCAGCGCTTGGGAAGTTGAAAATGCGAGGATCACGACTAGTCCGATCTACATAATGAGACCCTATAGGCTCTGTGCTAAATAAATATAGAAAGAAAGAAAGAAAGAAAGAAAGAAAGAAAGAAAGAAAGAAAGAAAGAAAGAAAAAAAGGAAGAAAGAAAGAAAGAAAGAAAAAAAGGAAGAAAGAAAGAAAGCAAGCAAGCAAGCAAGCAAGCAGAGGACAGCCTAGAGGAGTGTGGACACATGAGGAATGCTGTGTAATGTCTAAGACAGAGAAGGATTTTCAAATGGAAAAAGAATGATTGGAGGAAACAGGAATAAGTTGAGAGTGCTGGTAGGCATTTTGGATTTCAAAGGAGTTTTTGAAAATATCAGACATAACTCTCAGATGATGAACATTACTGCACCCATCTGCATTTGAAGCTGTTGTTTAAAGTTGGTACTTATATAAAGCAGGAAGCTGGGAATTAATGTGAATAAAAGGCTGTTGCATATGTCCCTGCAGAAGACAGCATGTTTCCTGTCAAATCCTCCACTAAGTGAGATACATAAGGTTTCATGATCTTGAAAATGGTAAGTGCTGTAGAATGCAAACACTTCCCTGTGGGGCATGCTAATAAAACAGCTAAAAATTCTTACAGTCATAAAATTAACTAAATAAGAGTCTGGTGAGACTATTATTCCAATAGGACTTACCGAGGACTTCCAGGAAGTCACTAGTGTATGTCATCAGCTTTTTGCTTTTCTGTCCTATTATTCACATATCCATTCAGCAACTTTGTACACTAGTCAGTCTTATGAAATGTACACATATTTTTAAAGACATTGCTTCAGGATATTGCCTTTCAGTTCAAAACTACCACGAAATTACTGTCTGCGCTTTCTGAGTTGTATTGAATTTACTACCTGATGAGTGTTAGATTCTTTTCTATACCTCAGTTTATAAGCTGGATAAAATACTGGTCCAATAACATGAGTTTACTCTCAGTAACAAATGCAGTAACAGTTATGCTCACTATGCCTAGAATGTATCAAGCACTCAAAAATACTAGTAAGTTACTATCACTGTCGTTCTTATAACAGGTAAAATACCAGCTCAAAAGAAGGAGCAGGGTGTAGGAAGTGTCAAGGGACAGGTCAACCCTGGAACCCCAGTGTATTCAAAAAGTGAATTGTCAGGTTGCAGGTGAAGCTGAGAACTGGGACTTCTGCCTGGTACAGGAGAGGCCCTGATTTTGATGCCTGGGATCAAGGAAGAATGAGCAGCACTGCCACTAATAGGAAGGAACTTTAGGAACCCAGGCTTTGAGAAAGCAGAGGGATCAATCAAAGCAAAGCAGGAGGTTGAGGATACCGAGGAGTCCAGAATCCTTGGTTCAAACTGTGGGTGGAAGACAGAGGGAGATGCAAGGCATTGAAAACAGCAGAAAGCCAATGCTTGAAGTAGTAAGAAGAATATTCTAGTGGGACTAGCTACATTTTAAAGCTACATCAGCTCTGAGGTAGTAAGGGTAAGACTTAGGCTAATTGAAGACCTGATAAAGACCATGGATAAAGTCCAAAGATCTGCCTTCTAGTTTAATCTTGACTCTCAGAAACTGTTATTCTGAGCACATTTTTTGTGTCATATTGATGATTCTGTTTTCTGATTAATAAAATGAGGATAACTTTATTTGCTTTCCCTACCACACAGCACTTTAGGGACGATTAAAAGAAGTGAATTATTAATAGGACTTGGAAAATCCCAAAGTGCTACATCAAATCATTCATAAATTTGTTCATAATATTTATTGAATCTTTGTCCTATTCCATGGATTGTAGTACAAAGATTCTACATACTGCTTTTATTTACTGGGGAGCAAATATCAATACACTATTATAAGTAAGTGCATAATGTAAGACATAAAGAGATACCAACTTTAAAATAAATATGCATAAGGATCAGTAAGAGTAAACACTGAAGGGATGGCTAAGTGTGTCTGGGAGAATTAGAAAAGATAGTGATGAGAAGACAGAGCATAAGCTTACATTTAGTAGGTGGCTGGAAGCTTTTAGGTGGACTGTATGTGTGTGTGTGTGTGTGTGTGTGTGTGTGTGTGTGTGATGCATTTTAGAGACAAAAGGTAGAAGACACACAAAGAACAATGCTGTTTTTGTGGATAAATTAGGTACTAAAGTTGTAGGCAAATGAAACCAAAGTCTGTTTGAGGTCTTGCATTGTTTTGTCTTGTCATGCTCATTTCAGTTCCCAAACTTGTTAGGACAGGATCGATCTTGATCCTGGAATACTCTTTCCATTTGCCATGGTCTTGTCATGCTTTCACTTAGGTCTTGTTATGCTTTCACTTACATCAGAGCTCACTTTGCACCTGCAAATGTTCCTGTCCCTCACAGTCCATGGCAAGCATGGGGTTTGCTCTAACTTTCATGAACCGTGATCTGTATATTCATCCTAGTGAGCTTCTCACCAGGCAAGTGATGTAGCTGGTTGTGTTGTTCATTTCCCATAGCTGAACAGGTCTTGGATCCCATTGCCTGCTAGGCTACTTAACCCTTCTAATCAGAAATATTCTGATGGAGAAGCCCAACTATTAGTATAATTTTGTTGATGTAAGACATCTGTATATGACCTCATGGCTTCTGGTAGTATTTGAAATATATACAATCCAGAGCATCAGCTTCAAATCCTGTAAGCACATCACGTGACACTTGAGGAAATATTGAGTTACTGTGACTGAGTCAAAGGTCCAAAAAGGATGGAATGAAGAAATGTGTACACTCTGGAGAAATAATCCTGGAATATGCATGGGATATATCTGTAGAAAAAGTCTAGTCAGTACTGTGTCTTTTCATGCAGTTTTAAATCATTTTGCTTTCATGTTAAGATGGGTTCTCATAAAATACTTTTTATATCAGAGAACAATAACAACAACAACAAAAACCCCACAGAGATCTCTTGTTTCTCTCTCATTTAGCACACACTTGTTTAGTTAGCCCTTGGTAAATGCTAACTATGCTGCGGGCAATTGCCACCAAGAGATGAGAGATTCATTCAAGGAAGATAAGAGACAAGTGAAATGTGCTGCACCGTGTATCCTTTGAAGAACCTCTCCTGTGGTCTTCATAAGATCATCATTCTGGTTGTTCTGTCCTGCCCTGTAATAACCCTTATAATCAAAGAAGGTGCATAGCTTAGAGATGTTTACATGTGCTACCTTAGAACTGTTTTAAAGAGTCAAACTATGCCGGAGACAATCTTTTATGCTAGGTTGCCATAAAAATTTTCATGGCTTGCTATGGTTGAAAGATGATACTCTGGATGTTTGGATGTGACAAAGGATAAGAAGTAGGGGAAAGAGGGAGAGAGGGAGGGAGGATGGAAGGAAGGGAGGAAGGCAGAGAGAAAGAGTGAGAGATACAGACACACACACACACACACACACAGAAATAGAGCAGAGGCAGAGACAGAGATGAGACAAAGACAGAGAGAGATGAGACAGAGATAGAGAGAGATGAGACAGAGAGACAGAGGGACACAGAGACAGAGACTGAAAGAGACAGAGACACAGAAAGTGAGAACATCCATATAAAACTAAGCCTTATATGAAGTATACCTATGGCCCATATACTTTCTCATTTATTTAGAAAGTCAGTTCTTTAATTGGTAATTAAAGTTCTAGAGACGCCATCCTTGTATACTAAAGTATCAAAATAGCTGATCTGAGAAAGGGTAGAAACAAGGCTCTAACTCTTCTTTATGAGAAATTTGGTTATGGAACAGAACAGAAATCAGAAAATACCTATTACACATTATGGCTTGGGTCACCCAAGGTAGAACTTTGATATATATATATATATATATATATATATATATATATATATATATATATATGTATTCTTTGGACCAGAAAGTCTACTTTTTGGATTTGATGTGCATGCATATTAAGTGATATGTTCAAAAGACTTCATAGCATCATTTTCAGTTGAGCCTAACAAGGAATAAGAAATGTTCACAGAGTAAAATGTATACATAAATATATAATGAAATAGTACACATGAAAAATGAATGAAGTGTAACTGCAGTTAGCAGCACTGTCATTTGACAATCATAGTGTTAAGCGTTGGAAGCTAGGTATACAGAAATGCATCTAATATCCTGTTCAGTCCCAGCACAAAAAGTGTAGCTGAAATATGTTATTTGGGACTCAATGGTGAAATATTAAAGAGAGGCCAGGGAATGATGATTCAACAGTTGGATATTTAGAGAGCTTGAGTGTTGAAATCAGCTTTGAGGATGCTAATAAAGTTTTAGTTTTCAAAGTAAGGGGTGATAGACTATATGTGAGAGTCCATTGCACGGTGCTTTACTGAGGCACACTTACACATCATATACCTTTTAAAATGTGTGTTATATTTCACAATAAAGGGGGGCCTGCTGGTTACCTCAGTTGTTTAAGCACCTGCTCATGCAAATGCAGTCAGGTGCAGGACACTGCGGTTTGATTCCCACCTCCATCTGCCTTACCAGACCCACCCTTAAAGCAGGCTGAGCCAGCCAAAAAAATCATATTTTATAATAAAACAGAAATTAAACATGGGAATAGGATCTAGTGATAGAGGAAGATGGGAGAGAGAGGAGGAGGTGAGAAATGAAAGGATTAAGATTTGATAAGTAGGGCTGAGGAGATAGGTCAGTCATCTAAGGCCCTTTTTAGGGCAAGCACAAGGATGTGGGTTCAATTCCTGGTGCCACATGCCATGTCAGCCCCACCCCAGATGTGCCTAGCGGGCCACCAAGACCAGGCCTTGGTGTGGTAGCACATGCCTGTAATCCCAGCACTGGGGAGGCTGAAATAGGAGGATCACTATGAGTCCATGCCGCGAGTGGCACCCTGTACCAAATACATTAAAAAAAAAGATTTGATATGTGTATATAACAACTTGAGATGAATATATTATGTATCACAAAAGTACTAATGAAAAGGAGCATATATAAAGTGCAAAAAAGATAAAACATACAGTAGATAAGTATGTATGACAAAAATATAGATTATAAAGAAATATATTTAATTTAGGATTGCAAGAAAGATTTTATTTAGCGATTTTATTGTAGTTTCCAAAGAACATGATCTAACAGGTAAAACAACTCCTATCTAGAACTCATGTAAATTCATTAACTCCTCAAAAGGATTCTCTAGATTATTATAGTCTTATGTGATTTCTTGAAACCCAAGAAATTTAAGAAAGTTAATGGTTTGTATGCCAAATAAACTCCAGTAAACATTCTACGCTGTGAGAAAACTTTACTTTTCCTTTCAGGATAGCAGTAAGATGCTGCTGTTTCTCATTTCACAAGTGCTTAATTGAAACTGGAAGTCTTGCCTAATGTTATAATAAGGAAAAAGTACTAAACGGTACAAAGAATTGGTTGTAAGAGGTAAGAATGCCCTTTCAGTGCATGACATGAGTACCTGTCTAGAAAATTTAACCCAATTACATGCAGAATAATTTTGTGTTTTCTTGCTAGATATAAGATCAACTTATAAAAACAACAGCATTGTCTTAGTACCAACATTAGCCAAAGTGGAAACATAATTTCAGTAAGAACAGAAAATACAAAACGTGGGGCCAGTGAGATAGCTCAGCAGACTAAGCGCCTACCACATGCTGGGCTGGCTCCACCCTGGGCACGCTGGCCAGCGACCTAGTCTGGACATGGCAGTACATGCCTGTAATCCCAGGGCTGAGGAGGTTGAAAACAGGAGGACCACTATGAATGCAAGCTGCATAGAGACTGCGATAAACAAATGCACTAAAAAATTATATGAATGCTAAATGACAGAAAGTATTTAAAGTGGCTAAAATTTTTATCACTAACAAAGAGCAAACAAATATTTTGGATGAATAAATACTAGAAGTCCCACATAAATATTTTGGATGATTAAATACTAAAAAATTAATTTCACTGAACATTAATAGGTCAATTCCATGTAATTGGCTGCAAAATGTCATCTGGATAAGTTTTGGACTCCAACGTAATTAATTTCAAAGTTTACATTAAAGAACAAAGACAAAGAGCTGATAATATTTTGAAAATAGAAAAGCAGAGAGAGATTTACTCTCTCTTATGTAGCAAAAAGATGTCATGTTAAAACCAGTACAGCTTTGGTTTAGGAACAAAGATGAAGTAGTGAACTTACTAACAAATCTGGAAAGTCAATAACAAAACAGCATCAAAAATCAATAAGAAACTAGTGGGTTGTTTAGCACACGGCTAAGAGAAAACTGAGGCTGGGGAGATGGCTCAGTGGAATAAGCGCTTCCCTGGCAATTCCCAAGGGCCTGAGTTCAATCCCTGGTTCTATGAAAAAAAAAAAAAAAGGAGAAAAGTGAATCACAATATCCAAAAAGAAAAACTGGATTCTTACTGAAATTTACACAGCAGTGCATTTATCATTTTGGCAACATTTATATAGTGTTTAGCATGAAGATAAGCATTTTTCTATGTTTTACAAAACATGCTAGATTGTTTAATTATCACTACAATTCTATTAGATTCATTAGTGTCATAGTACTAATGTTACCAATAAAAATGGTGCACAGGGTCAGTTGCATAGATTCACTCAGTCAGTAAGTGAAGGCGCCAATGCTGTGAATTCGAAGTGTATGATTCCAGTATCTTTGGTTCAGTTACTATACTACAACCAAAGATTACAAATCTCACAGTAAATCTTTGTGATCTAGATATGGGGAAGATAATTTTTTAAAACCCCTAAAGCAAACTTAGGAAAAAAAGGAGAATTTTTATGAAATAGTAATTAACTGTTTTTATTCACTGAAAATTGAATAGAAAATTTAATTTCCAATTAACAAGAGTTTCAGAATTAGATTATTAATTTTTGCTAAGCAATAAGAAAAATACAACTCAATTGGAAAATAAACCAAAGATGTTTTTATTTTCTGTTCTCTTTAAAATAAAAAGTGTTAAAAAATAAGAGGGAAGAAATCTTCCTCTCTCTTCTTCTCTTTTCCCCAAGCTGTTGTAATCAGACTACTATTTCAAATGTATGCAGTTACAGAAGTGGAAATTAAAACACTGACATCACTTTTTCCTCATTCTACTGTCAGAAATGAGAAAGTTGAATTGTGCCAAGTGTTGGCAGTGATTCAGGGGCTCTCATTTAATTTTTTAGACAACAAAGATAGTGACAGATTTTTGAAGAATGATCTGGCAGCACCTAGTGATTTCAGAATGTGCACGCGCTGTGATCCAACGCTGCTCCTGAGCAGACATTCCAGGGGAATTCTTTCTCAAATGCAAGAGTTCATATGCCCGGGTATTCACCAGGAGGTTATTTCAAAGAAGTGGAGGTTATCTATTGATAGTTGAATGTGGTAGTTGCACGCCAAAGAAGACAAAAATCATGAATTTTTAAAAAAATACTAAGTAAAAGTAGTAAGAACGAGAATGAGATGGTAAAATATGTGAGTAAAACACACTAGAATGCTTATGGGAGGAGGGAAAAGAGGTGGGAATGGAGAAGGAGAAGAAAAGAGAGGAGGTAAATGGGCTGGGGGCAGAAAATGACACTACTGGCAGCGGGTCGTCAGACTGAGGAGGCTGATGCATTTACATCTTTGCTCCTAAGGTCATGGAAAGGAAATAAAAGCAGTAAGAAAACAGGAACACCACGGATTCTGACCTTCAAGTTTACCCATGTCTGTTTCTAAGACAGAAAGCACATATCCAACTACTAATAACAGCCTTGCTTTTTAAACTACTGTTTTGAGAAGTCCTATAGAAGATGAAAGTATTAATAATAAGGTCCAAGAGAAAATTAGCACGTTACTTTAATCAAGTATGAAAACCCTAAATAAATGTTTGTGAGATAAAGATATCGGACCAGGAGGAGGTCATCCATGTACCTTCCAGTTTCAAACCTGAGGAGTTTTGGGGTTGTCATGTGTTTAGCTTCTAACTAGGAAGTTAGAAGGCCCACTTATTATTTGAAATAGCAATATATATTATGAAACAAATTGAAAACAAGTGTATTTAGGGATCACATGACAGACATTTGCAAAACAATCATCAAACAGAAGAATGCACAGATTCTGTAAAACCATGCAGAAAAACTAATGGAGATGAGGTATTCAGTGAGAAAATAACGCATGGAAATGTTTCAAAAGTTGTTACGATAAATCAAAATTAGAATAAACATAGAAGTCATCTTTGAGATAAAAATTATATTACAAAAACAGTAATAAAATATATATCAGGTAAGAAAAACATTCTATGGATTCAAAGTGAACATTAAGGACCAGCTAAATAGCTCAGCAGATGAAAGCACTTGCCTGGGCAGAGCACAGCGCTGGGGTTCAATCCCTGGTGTGTTGTGCTGTCCCTGCTCCTGGGTGTGCTGAGGTGGTGAATGTTTTTGGTGGAACTGGGGATTGAACTCAGGCCCTTGCACTTGCCAGGGAAGCCCTTATTCCACTGAGCCATCTGCCCAGCCCCTGAGATGATGATTGACACTGGGCGTGGTGGCGAGTGCCTGTGATCCTAGCTCTTGGGAGGCTGAACGCAGGAGGATCTCTATGAGTCCGATCTATGCAGTGAGGCCCTGTAGACCCTGTCCTAAATACCAAACAAACAAACAAAAATAAAAAATGAAAACAAAGTGAACATTAAAAACAGACTGCCTAGCTTCAGGGATGGTGACTCTTCTAGAGATTTCAATAATGTGCCACCACTGGCGGTGGCTAGACTTGAAAATTGTCTGTTGTTTCTGATTGACTGAAACTGTAACAAAAGAACACATGCAACATTTAAGTTAAATAATTATGGATGCAATAATGCAAATAATTGATCTGAAAGCATATATATAAGTCGAAGAAAGCCTTGACTGTGCATTCAACAGCAACAAAACCACTCAGAATGACACCAAAATGCATTTTAAATATTTTAAGCTAGCAAGGGTTTTTATAAAAAGCTTACAAACTTCTTTGCAAAATTCTCATCATGAAAGAAATACATGTCAAACTACCATCTTTCTTTTCTTCTGTAACTTTAAAATGTAAGAAAAGTATGCTTTAAATTTGTAGAATTATGAGTTTTCCAATACAGTTCATACGGTTTTTAATACACATTGTACTGCAAGTGTTTTCTATTGAGCTTAGATATTGTTATGTATAAAAGTGAACTTTATTACATATAAGTTAGCTCTGGAAGCATATCTTTATTAGAAATCATTATTCAAAGACATACTTCAGCTAGCCCAGATATAAAGATAAACAATCAACCACTGAGAAAAATGAGAAAAATGGTCTCTGTGTTGAAAATCAGGATAGTAGAGTAGTTAAGCACATGGATTTTAGCACTGCTTGAGTTATTAACCTGGATCCTATAATTATGTAATTTTTTGTGATTTCTTGTCATTTTAAAACAATCTATGAAGTAGGAAGAAAAATATTGCATATTTTGTAGTTATTGTGACCATTAACTGAATTGATGGTGGTAAGTGCTTAGGGTAGAGTCTGTTACACAATAAAAGCTCAATGTTTGTAATTTGTAATTATATGTTTAGATTGTAACAGCAAACTAACAAAACTTTGTCTTTGTCCAATTTCCATGGAGCAATTATTCAAGCTAATTATGCAAATGAGATGATAGACATGGAAGTCAAGCAATAATAATTCAAATAATAGCTCAATATTGAGTGTTAACAACATGGCAAGTATTTCATGTATACCATTTCAATTAATCCCTACAGCAAATATCCAAGGTAGCTACCATTATCACTCTTACACGCTCAGTCTCTCCAGTCACATAGCTTGCAAAATGATGGAGCTAGAACTTGAGCACTGGCCTCTGATAGCTCAGTGCTGGTTCATCAAAATGATTTCCTCATTTTGTCTCACACAAGACTTAAGATAAATTGTATCATCTCATTTCATATCTCTTTTTCTTCAAATACTTCCACAAAATTAAAATTATAAAAAAGTACATGCAATGCAGTGGCAAGTGAGCTTAGCAAGAAAGACTTTTCAATGGCCTCCCGTGACACAGCCCAATTGAGGTCATTTGGTGGCACCATCTACCAGTGATCAATGACCTGACATACTGTCTACAGCGTTTGCAACATGCATTCCGGAGATGGCTGTCTGTGTCCGTTTGTCTCTTTTTCTCTGTCTCAGGAGACCAATACAGTGTCTGATGTTCAATAAATTCATGTGGAACTTTTGCTGGGGATCACTGGTTAGCATCTCCTAAAAAGTCAATAACTAGAAAAACACATAAATAGTGTTTAAACACATAATAGTGAATAAAAAATACAATGAAGGCAAAGGGAATGTACCTTGAATTAAAAGATTTTCCCTCAAAAACTAATGATGAAGACATTTGAGAAACTCACATGTCCTTTCTTAGAACATATTCACTATATATTAGGGAGAATTAATATAGAAGGAAGGAAATGAGGGAGGAATGAAAGAAGACAGGAAGAAAAGAATATAAGAAAAGAGATGGATACTTATTGAAGACTGACTGCTAGCCAATAACTGATGTTAACATGCATCATCTCATTTAAGTTTCTAAGACAATATGGATACAAAGATTTCCATTCTGCAAATAAGAAAACAGTCTAAGACAAGTTGAAAACTTCCTAGTGATGCTTAGAATCAGGAAGACTTCTGCTCTCTGTAGGATATCATCAAAGAGGATTTAATAAATGAATCTATTAATATTTTATGTCTTGAGGAGTAAACATGTACATTAAATTAAGAAGTGGCCATCTTCAACTAAAAGCCACATTCCTATTCTAATTGATTTTGAATGGGTCAATGTTTAGAGATGCTTGCTGGACTAGAAGATGAAATTCAAGGTTCTCCTTTGTAAGTATACTGCTTTTCACTGACTACTTTTGCAGAGACAAAATATTTCATAGCTGGAAGATATTACTGGGTAGTATGTATATCATGCTTTTAACTAACTTCCTTTAAAACAACACAAGTTCCAAACTCCATGAATTTGGAGGTACTGTTTTGAATCTGCCAGTTTTCCTAGAATAGAGGGTTTATTTTCATCATGGCACCCGTTGTCATAAATTTGAAAACAGCCATTACCCTTTTGTTGTGATTTGTGTCTCGTTGTCCCCACAAGGCCTCATGTAAGTCATGGGGTAGACATACTTTTAGTGTTTGTGATTAACTCATAATTCACTGGGATTATGGGTGTGAGTCCTGCACCCAGCCTGGGGCAGAGAGCCTGAAGGCGACATAAGGGAGGCCGACTTTCTCTCTGCAGCCATTGATGCCGCTGCTCCCATTTTGCTCTCTTGTTCTTTGCTGCTGCCCTGAGAGGTTGCTTTCAGCCATGTGCCACTGTGCCTTGGAGCCAGCTGAGTGTGGACTGAAACCTCCAGTAACTGTGAGCTTAATAAACTTTTCCTTCCTTCATTTTGGGTGTCGGGTATTTGTCCCAGCAATGAGAGAAGAGTAACTGAAATACTTCTAATGGGGCATCTGGATGTAACAAGTCTGCTGTCCACATTTATAAATTATTCAACCTTTTGCTGAATTGATGCCATATATAACCAACTTTAGAATTCACATGAAAACAATATCTTAGAATTATACTGAAAGGAGCCTGTCCTGCTTTGGAGTGAAAGGCAGGAGGAATAATGGGGAGAAGGTATTTGCCACATAGAATTTACAAAATGTAGCTCAGGAAATGAAAAGCACCTGACTTTAGAGATTTGCAAAAGCTACTACTGGGCTCTTTCAGTACAGATTCCAAAATTGTCCTCCATTTTGAAGTCAAACCACATTCAATCATGTAGTTGACTTTGGATGACATTCGCGAGAATCCACTGGGGCTGCCATCTTTCTTTTTTTACGTAAGGTGTGTAGTGTGATTCCTTTTGATTATAGATTAATTTGAAGTTGAAAATCTCAGGTTTGGCAACACACCCAGCCTTGTTATTCATTTCTTATTTACTTCTTTTAAAAATTAAAGTAGTTAAGTTAGCTACATATAAGCACTACCCTGTCCCAAACTACTTTAGATTCAAAAGATTATTTTTCAAAATTAGTTTTAGATGATTTTTTAAAGCTTTTACAATAAATGAAGTTATTCTGAAATCATCCAAAGTTCTCTGTAGTGTTTCTTGAGGATAAGAGAATAAATATGTCAGATATTAATATCATGATGCAACAATCTATTGCAAAGTAACATTACATTCTAGAACTTTTATCACCATTCTCTGGGATATTAAAATATTCCAGAAAATTCTCATGAGCCAATATTTTCCTAAACAAAAGGAATCCTTTAATTTAGGAAAAATTTTAAATAAAGGTAGCCCTAGGTCAGTACATTGGGTAACAGGTTAAATTTTCCAAGGTTAATTTCTTTCTTTATATAGATTTCTCCAAGCCAGTCCCTGGAAACTAAAGGTATAGATTTATGAATTGTGGAAGGCAAAAGGAAGTTCCAAACAGGAAATACAAGAGATGCTGACCTGATAACATGTGTAGTTTTGCAGGAGGAATTTCTGTTGTACAGATTTATGTGAACATAATGGATATAAAACTGATGGGGACATCAACCTCATGTTACCAGTATAGGCTTTTTAGGAATCAAGGATGAAAGGCCCTGCATCTTCTAGATGAGATGGGTTCATCCAGAGTGGTATGGCTGTAGACTCCATAGGCTTTTTTTTTTCCCCCAAAGGAGCTTTTTTTGGTCTTATTTTTACTATTTTCTTTTTTGGAACCGAGAATCGAACTCTGGACCTCGCGCTTGCTAGGCAGGCGCTGCACCACTGAGCTACATCCCCGGCCCTCCATAGGCTTTTTGAAGCATGCTGAATCATTTGTCTCTAGTAACTTGCTAAGGATAATTCCTACAATTATTTTATTCTGAAAAGCATTGTGATTTTGGGATATTGATCTAATATTGGGATTTGTTGCCACTTCAATTCTTTTGTTCATCAGTGAACACCCTTCTACTTATCTATCAAAACAGCTCAGCATTGGAGATAAAGAAGTTAATATGTGGATCTCAGTGCTTGTCACTAATGCAGCTATACATTCTTAAGAAAAGATTTAATTTATAGGGTACAGAGTAAGCACAAAAGATAATTAATTAAACTCATAGTTATCCTTAAGCATAAGATATGTAATTTAGTTCCTTAGTTTGACTTTTTTTTTGAGTAGAAACCGTACGTCTATGGCAATCAAGTACTTATTTTCTCAGTAAAATGAAATTAATAACTAATGTAGAAAAATGTGTGATAGAGAGGACATATAGGTCGGCATACATAATAACATTTCTGGTCTTTAATTTGCTATTCAGTGCCTCAACTGTAAGGTTTTCTTTCCTTTTATTTATGTCATATGAAGACTTGAATGCAGGGCATCACACATGCTAACTAGGTGCGCTATTCTTGAGCTATGTCCCCACCCTTTTCACTTTTTCTAACACAGAGTTCCACTAAGTTGTCTAGGCTGGCTCAGAGCATGTGACCTGTCTGTTTCACCCTCATAAGTATCTGAAATTACAGGCATGTTCACTTCTGAGCTTATATTTTAAAGACTGAAAGATAAGCAATTGTCTTTTACCTAATGTAATTATTTGACTTACTGAGTTAAGAAGGAATCTCAGCTTTAATTTGCTTTGCTCTATTGGCCAGTGATGTTTAACATTTCTTCATGTATTTTTGATCATTTGTGCTCTTTTATGAAGTATACTTTAACTTCACTTGCCCATGTTTTCATTGAGACTTTTATTTGGGGGATCTATTTTTTGAGTTCTTCATATATTTTTTGTATTAGTCCTCATTCGAAGGAATAGCTGACAATGTTTTTCTCCCATTCTGTAGGTGGTCTTCTTACTATGTTGGTCATTTATTTTGCTGTGAAGAAAGATGTGCTCTTACTTGTTGATTGAAGTTATATTTGCTGGGCAACTAGAGCTATTCAAAAACACCTGGGCTACACCCATGACTTCAAGAGCTCAAGGTACAGTGGGCACTTGGTTCATTAATTTGATTCTTTCCATGACTAATATGGACATTTTAATTACATCAGTTCTGCCTATTCAGGAGGAAGAGACACCTTTCCATTTTCTGGTGACCTAGTAGATTTCCTCTTGTGGGTACTGTTGTTTCCATTTTAGACATCTTTCAGCTCACCAGGATACTTTCTAAGTATTTTATTTTCTTCAGGCTCTTTTGAATATATTTTGTCATAATTTTTCCGTTGTTTCATTGGTGCATATGAATGCTACTAATTTTGTATCTATTTTGTATCTTGCTACATTGCTATGATTGGTTATTCTAGCGTTTTGTAGGTTTTCTTGGGTCTTCTTTGTAGAGGGTCATTTCATCTACAAACAATGGTACTTTGATTTTATTCTCTTCATATCTCTTTCGGTTTTCATGCTTAAATATTCTTGCAAATGTAGTATGTTGAACAAGAACGGTGGTAGTGGACAGTCTTATCTCATTCTTGATTTTAGATGGCAATTCCTGTTTTTCCTTATTTAATATGCAGTAAGTTTGTCATGGATGGTTTTTATCATATTGATGTATGGTCCTTTTGTGTGTGTGTGTGTGTATGTGTGTGTGTGTGTGTGTTTACAGAAATGAGGATTGAACTCAGTCTCTTGCGCTTGCCAGGGAAGTGCTTATTCTATGAGCCATGTCCCTGACCCATATGTCCTTTTATATCTATTTTCTTTTGTGTTTTTATCAAGAAAAGATATTGGATATTTGTCAAAGTCTTTTTCTATTGATCTGCTCATGTGACTACTGTCCTTACATCTCTTTATGTGATATATTACTTTTGTTGATTTGCATATGTTATGTCATCCTTATATCATTACGATACAAGGATGCCACTATACGCAGACCCTGGGGCCTGGGCTGGCACAGCATATGATGCTGGGGATCAAACCAGGGTCTGTGCTTGCCTAAGCTTGCCTAAGCAGGCCCTTTAGTCTACTGAGCTATCTCTTGGCCCTTCTCCATCAATTTTGAAAGATAGTTTTGTAGGATATATCCACTCGGTTTAAAAATGATTTTCTTTTGCTGCTTGAAACACTTCACTCTTGTGGCCTTCAAGGATCATGTTGAGAGTTCTGTTAATTCTAATGACTTTTTCTATATCTGTGGGTCTTTGTTTTTTTCTGATCTCTTTGAAGATCCTGTTTCTGTGTGGTATTTCTGGGACTTTGAGTCTGATATCCCATGGAGAGGTTTTCTTTGTTTGTTTGTGGTAGTTGGAGTTCAATATGCCCCTTCCACCTGCATGCTAAATTTATTTCCCTTATTTAGAAATTTTTGTTGTATTATTGGTGTTTCAGTGAACATAGTTTTTATGCATTTTGTGTTATCTTCTTATTTTTCACTAATTTCAAATAATATCATATTGGTCTTGTTGTTATCTAGTTTTTTTAAATGTATTTGGTAGAGGGTTTCAGTACTCAGCTGGGACTCATAGTGATCCTCCTGTTTTCATCCTCCCTGGTGCTGGGACTACAGGCGTGCACCACATGGTCTCAGTGGCCATGTTAGTGTACATGGGGGCAGGACCAGCACAGCACGTGGTGCCCAGTCCCTGTGGAACCCAGGCCCTGTGCTTGCTTAGACAGGCACTTTGTTATCTAGTTGTT